>VDFB02045533.1:53180-95008 GCA_007258455.2 Sequoia sempervirens | reverse complement strand
CTCATGAAGCCCGCTGTGACCTCTTGGCGATAAATGTTTGTCTTGCCGAAACAAAATGAAAAGGGGTCTCGCCGAAAAATATGTAGTTCGCTATGAGGTCTTCCCGAGCACACGATCTCTTGCCGACAGCGATGGAATCGCCAAATAAAAGCAGTATCAGTGTGACTCAGTGGTGCTCGCTGTGACTTCAGACCGATGCCGATTGTCTTGCCGATGTTTTTGGCGATATCAATATGACTTCTAAAGCTCGCTAAGACGTCTCACCGACTGTCACATGTTGTGTCGATAGCTTCAAGGGGCATAATCGCATCGGTGAGACACTTCCAATGTCTCGCCGAGATGCGATTCTGATCAGAGGAGCTTTTGACCGTCTGAGGGATCCACGTGGAATGAACCAACCAATCAGAAGGAGCCAAAGATCAACCATTGACGTTTTGACTGATTGATACCTCGGCAAAGAAGATCAACAAAACAAAGACAACGCGTTTCTGCTCTGAAGACAGAAGCATTGAAGGAAGCTCGACTGAAGAGGTTCAGGGCGGACACGATACCCGAAAGTAAATGCGGTGGTTGCAGAAAGATCTAAAGAAGACCACTCCTAGAGGCGACTCTTCACACCGACACGGACAGCAGGGATTCAATTGAATACAGCATTAACTACATGAAAAGATCTAAAGGCAGATCTTTCTGAGACTGATATTTTTGTAAGCCCAGAGGGGCCGACACACTTTTGTATATAAGGCATTTTTTGCCTCTTTGTAAAAAGTTCTCCAGATGCTTTTCTAAAGTCTGTGACTTCTACAGTCCTCTCTCGGATTAGCAGAATTCTGTAACTCATTTTGGAGCATGATATATAAAATTTTCCTTGATTACCATTGATGGTTCATTTTTTTGCCTTCTGGTTCTTGTGAAGTATTGTGCATTTTTAAGTGATCCATCAAGCTACTTAGTGAAATATTTCTTTTCCTTATAGCTTTGTTTCATGTTAGCATGCCTTTCTTTGCAAAAGTGGTATCATGTAGGTAATAAACTATGTTTGCTCAATTGCACATGAGCTTTTAATTTGTGAAAGTCTGTTTTTCCTTCTTGAAAGTGTGTGCATGTCGAACCTGTTTGTATGCATAATCCACAGAATCTTGTTGTGAAATCCCATATCCATCATCAGTACTCAACTGTAACTCGAGTATCTCATTGTTCTTATCAATTCGGTGTATCACCTTAGTTTAGTTTCAATTTATGTACTCCTTCTCCCTTTCCCTTTACAGATCAGTAGTTTTAGGTGATACCACAAAGGAAGCCGGCCTTCTCCCGAGGTTGACCTCTGTCTACAAGTGACCCACAGCTTTGGAGGTTTTCCCATGTTACACTGGATCGTTGAGTTTACTTTCAGCAGGGTGCAAATCCAGGTGATAACAGTTCCTTCAATTCACACTCAGGCATCTAGTGTGGTCATTTTTGAGGAAGTATAGTATGATCATTTGAACCTTCAAGTCTTTTTTGTGACTAAGGTTCTAGAGACATGTGCTAATAATCCATCTCCCACTTCTTCAAAGTTGTGTTGCTTCAAATGCAGCTTCCAATGATACAGTCCAGCATGATCTTTTTCATCCTCTTCCAAATATCACTACTTTGGACGAGGCTTGACAACCATTGTAGGTTTGTTTTGTGAATCCTATCTTGGAGACTTAGAGGACATTATTGAAGATATTCATTTCCTCTTTGATGTTAGCTCCTATGGAGTTGCATCCTTTTCTTCAAATGTCATCAAGGTACCTTTGTACCCTCTTGTTCTTTCTCCACACCATCATTTGTCACAATTTAGCATTGGCTTGGAGATTCTTGAGCAACATTTGGAGGAGGCTTTTTTTCTTTGGATTATGTTCTACATTTGTTTCCATAGAGTTTGGATTGTCACTTTCATTAGTTAGGCCTAGAACTCTTGATTTGATTGTGGCACCTTTTAGCACCAAAATGGAAACACATGAGAAAAATTTAGAGAGATCATACATCTTGATCTTTCTTCCCTTATATTCATTTTAGGAATGGGAAGATATCCTACATACTTCTTTGGCCTTGTTTCTTCCCAAGGAAAGGAATATTATTCAAAGATCATGGACCATCTTCAAAATTTTGTGTCGAGGGTCTACCATTGGTGGATGAGGCTACTTGAAAGGGGATTGCATGGTCTCTTTTCATCCTCTCTTCAAGGATTTTTTTCCTATAGGTTTTTTCCTTCTCATCTTTTGAGGGGTATTATCATTGTACGTAGGTACTTGATCAAACCTAGTTGTCAAGATCCATTTCATATTTTGTATTTCTCCTAAGTTGCACTTAAAGCAGGTGGTGGTGTAATTATTTAATTGCAACTCATTATTTTAGTTACAATAGGTAATTTATTTTAATTAATTATGTAGGATAGGATAAATGAGTCCTTGTCTTTTCCTTCTTTCATGGGATTCTGCTTTTTTCCTTATCTTCTTAGATGTGAAAACTTAGTTAAAGCAATCCCTTTTTTTTTTTTGCCTATTCCTCAACCTCATCTGATTTGGAAGCTTGAAGGTATAAACTGTATCTCTTTCCTTCCATTGAATAAGCAATCTTCATATTAATCTCTCCATATCTCAATATTGGATTTTAGCTGATATTTGCATTTTCCACTATCTATATGTTTGCCTATAGCTTTTTAATCTTCTACAATCACTTAGTTCTAGGCTTGTGTTCATATTTTCATTAAATTCTACATAGCACAAGCAAACTAGTTCAATTTGGAGTTGTTCCCATTTCAGTTTCCCTTCCAAGTTGTTGGAAGCATTCACCAAGGATACCTTCAATAAGAAGACCCCTTTAAAAAAATTTGCTTCAAAGATGTAAACAAGAAAATGAAGCACTTCAGGGGAGACTCAACTATGGAAATTTCATTTTTGTGCTCTTTAATTCCAAGGTAGCATTACTGGAGCTAATTTGCATCTTCTTCACATCCTAGTAAAAGCATTGGCGTATATGACATTTTGACAATGAAACAATGGGGAGAGATTAATATGACCGAGACTATATGGTGGAAATGATGATCATGATACACTACCTACTATTATGAAATTGAGGATTGTTGGCCCTTCTCGACAATCAAATGTTCCTCTTTTTCCATCCAATGCATCAAAATCTAAGGGGAAACATAGGGTGACAAGTTCATCTCCCAAACAAGAGTTGTTTAATGCATAGATGAGAGATGAGGCAAATGAGGCTATTGGAAAATTCTTCTTTTCCAATGGTATTTTATCCCATCTTGCTTTATATCCTTATTATAAGGAGGACATGGATAAGATTTTAAAAGCAGTGCCTTCATATGTGCCACCAAGGAGATAAAACTAAGAAATCCTATTTTGGATAAGAACTATTCCAAGATAAACATTATATGGAGAAAATAAAGGCCAAATGGGTCACAAGTAGATGCAACGTTATCATGGATGGGTGAATGGACATTAGGCATCATTCACTCATTAATATCATGGTAAAATGTATAGATATCCCTTATTTCCTTAAGGTTGTTGATTGTTCAAAGCATTGCAAAGATGTAGGGTTTTAGTTTCACATCCTCATAAATGTTATAAATAAAGTTGACCCTAAGAATGTGATGCAAGTCATGATAGTATGTGTGCAACACAAAGAGGAATTTGGTTGAAGCTACTTACAAACATATATATTACACCCCTTTTTGTGTGTATGCCATTAATACTACACTCAAAGGATATGGGAAAATTGATTGGATCAAATAAGAAGTTCTTGATGTGAGAGATGTCAAAATGTTTTACAATCACCACACATTGCATGCACTATTTCAGACCCTCTCCAAGAATTTTTTTCTCAAACCTTTTGAACCAAATGTGCCTCGTAAACCATTCTCTTAGAGAGGATGATTGATTTGCAAAAAACCTTGCAACTAATGGTCATGAAACAAGAGTGGAATTGGTGAGTTGAGTCCAAGTCAAAGTTTAGGAAGAGGTGAAGAACGACACTTTTTGGGTTGATGCCAAATGCATCATCTCCATCATTCCTCTACTTTTCACATTGATAGCATATGGGGACTCTAATGCTCCAAAGCTTTGGGATGTGTATGAGATTATTGATAGCATGATTGCAAATGAATATTATTATACAAAAGAAAGACCTCACCTTGCAATTATATAATAAACACATTCAACCTATCATTTGGTGGAGGTGTGAGAAGCTCAAGAATGCACATGGTTTCCTATGAATTGAACCCAAAGTTGTAAATGCAAAATCCTAGCAAGTTGTCCCTATGGAAGATATTGAGGTGAATAGAGGCTTCATAAAAGCAAGTGTAAAGATTTACAACGTAGAGTAGGCCACCATAATTTGTCTTGAGTGAACCAAGTTTTCCAAAAGGCTATTGAAAAGAGGTAACATTTGATACAGTGATTGTGGTGCATGATGACCCAATACTATGGTGAACTATGAATGGATCTTATTCACCAACAACCACACTAGCCATTTGCCTCTTATTTCAAGGTTCTAGTTCCTTTGTTGTTGAGAGGAATTGATCCAAGAGAAACAAACTTACCTCTAGGAGAGTGGAGAAGCTTGTACTTATGCATAGTTCCTTACATCTCATGGACTATAACACACATGTATGCATGTGGGATGTAGACTAGGAGGAGATGATGCAGATTGATGAGGATCAAGCAAAAGTAGGGTTTCTTGATGTTCATTTGAAGGAGTTTTAGGTAGATGGTTCTAGCAATTCCAATGATGAGAATTTTGTCACGATATTTAAGGAGAGGACTAGGAATATTAGACCACTAAAGAAATTGAATTGTTGCACTTCAATGTAATCATCATATTGAATATAATAATATATTAATATTCAACATTTTCAATGCATTGTGTTTAGTAGTTTATATCTTAACTTTACATAAAAGACAAAGATAAAATGCTATTTCTTATACATTTTTTATAACTAATTTTTCAAGTAGTATATTATATTTGCATCATTGTCCCCCTTCCATCCCCAATTTTGGGTCCACAGTCCCCCATCCACAAAAATCATCCCTACATTATGCCATCTTCCATTCCAAAACTTCAAGGCACATAGGAAAGATGTAACCAGTAGAGTTCTTAGTATAATAATTTTTCTAGACTATATCTAAATTTCTCACAAATTCCCTCATATTATTCCAAGTGTTCCAATTGTTCAACTCATGTTCCTCAAATTAGAAAATGTGCTAAACATAACCTATTGGCCAACTTATTTAATGTATAATTCGAAAATGTGCTAAAAAATTCAACAAGTTGTTCAATACTTTCTAAATCTCTAGAGATAATGATAAAGAATTACTACTAGAAAACTGGCCGAAAAAATCATTAATTCATTTAACTTATTTACTTGCTACTATTGTAATCCTGCTTATTATCCTTAAAGGTTTTGTTATCAGAAAATCAAAACAATAAATATTTTGTACTCGACCTAATTGCATTGTTAATTATTGTGTTGTTAGCTTAGGTAGTGTATCTTAACTGACTAACCATTTGGTCTCATAAATGGTAAGTCAAATGTCAAGGTAATGGTACTGATTTGAGGTCCTCTCGATATTGGGCATTATATTATACTATGTACTACCTTATGCTATAAAGATATTGTTCTCTTATTGTAATGCCCCTTGTAGAGTTACTTTAAATTTTTCCTTCAATCTTATGATATCAAAATATGCCAAAGTACCAATGCTTTTAAGAGAGGGTAAAAATGGTTATAGACCTCTACTATGCACCTTCGATTTACTCAAAGAATAACTCTACGTAATTGAATAACCTAGTCCCGATTATTGGACACTTGTATATTAATAGGAGAAGGTATTATGATGCCACGTTTCTGATATGAATTCTGAATAATGAAGTCTGATTCAATTATTAGTTCAATAATGGAAAATTGACAAGAAAATATAATCGTTATGTAATGTCCCTTCTCAACATTAGTTCTTTTTGAGACCATTATAACATTAGTTCTTTTTGAGACCGTTAGCCTATTTCGGAGGCCCGTAGGCTATTCGGAAGCAGAATTAAGGTTTCCTTCTTTCTACGAGGATTCCTTATGCGTTTTCAAGGGTTGCATGCAGGAGTTTGGCAGAGGGATTTCTGGGTCTTTTTGGGTTTTCAGAGGCGTTCAGAATGGTATGACATGTATTTTTATCAAAGAACATTTTTGGACTTACTATATTTAGTAAGTTATGACGGTTGCTTGGTTTGTTCTCTAACGGAGTTTGGAGTCACTTACTATTATTAGCAATATGCTATTTTTAGTAAGTGTTATTTTCGGCAGTGTAGTTTGGCAGCAGTTTAGCACTCAGTGTCTATTTCTGGTAGGGCAATATATGCAAAAGCGTCTCCAGCTTTCTTGGAGCCTATTTTGGAAAGTTGGAAACTTAAGTTATATTTTGATATTGTGCTTTTTGGCCCCCAATGCCTAGACACATAACCTTAAGTTGTTTATAACTTGTGTTCTTCATGAGGTCGTCCAATTTGGAAATATATTTGCATTTCATAAGGTTTATTTTCCTAAGTCATGTTGGGCGCCCAAAGTCAAATCAAAATTACAAAATTAAAATGAATATTATATTCTCTTCCTTGGGCGTCCCTTTTGGAGGGAAAAGGTGAATCAAACTTCTAGGTTGGAAAGTTATAAATACAAGGCCTTGCCTCTTCATTTGCTATCCCTTATTCATCTCATAACGAATTGCTATCGGATTTTTTCTAGACTCTTGCTTTGGGGTTGGAATACCTCCTAACCTTATTCAATTTCAGGCTTGCAAGATAGCTCCTAGCTGGATTGTTGGTGCTCCTTCATTCAAAGGGTGCAACTAAGATTCAAGGTGATGGCTTCATTTGATGTTTTCTGATTTTTGGGGTGTGGTAGTGAGTTTACTTCCAGTTTGTTCCTTTTTGGTGTGTTTCCTTCAATTTCATGTTGCTGGTTTTGAGTATGGTTGAAGCACGTTTTTTATTATACCTTCTGGAGGAGTTGGGCGATTGTTTTGGGTATTGTTTCTATGCATTCCTCTATCTTGGGCGACCCTATGCTCAAGTTTTGGTAATTTTTGTTGGAGTTTCTGATTTTTAAGTCAAGGTCGCCCTTCCCTAGAAGGTTGTACCATTTGCTGATGCTGCATTGGGAAGCATGTAGAAAAAATAAGAGCTATTTGGTGGTGTTTGGCTTCTTGGATTGGGACGCCTAGATTCTAGGCATCTTTTGCCTTCAGTTTGAGTTCATTTGGTGGATACTTGAGTGAGATACAAGCATTTCGGTGGATTCCAAGGTTGCTAGTCAAAAAGTCAGAATGCTGCCATTTTACGTCAGTCCTAGTATTTTCAGTGTTTTTCCATATTTTCTTGATGCTTATATTTGTATTTTCCATGGAGAACATTGTCTAACATTTGGGCTTTCAAGCTGCTAAGAATATCTCAGTTTTCATTGTAAAAGATTTATCAGATTTTGTGCTGCCTTGGAATTCGTTGCAGAGGATAATAGCAATTTTCCTTTCACTATGGTGTTGCAAAACGATTCCAAATAGTTTACTATTGCTTCACCATCAAATGTGGGAAGAATTAAAAAGGAGATCATATCGAGGAATATCAATGTCGATATTCTTTCTTCATTGCACAATAGGCATAGAAAAATGATTTGGCTTTAACATGTGCGCCTTCAAGCTTGGATACCCATAGTGAAAGTAGGCACAGAATCGTTGATGCTCTGATACCATATCATATTTTGTGTTGCAATCAAATAATAAACTTTATTAAGATATGGGTTTATATACATATGATGGCAGTGAACGAAGTGCAGTAAATAGCACTCACAAGGTTCACAACAAATAACAAATTATCACACGTATCAAAACAAACCCAAACAAACAAACAAATAATAACAAATCAACAAACCATACGAGTAAATGATGGAATATGCCAACATTCCCCCCCTTTGCTTTCTTACCAGGTGGTAGATCAACAAGCTCCCAAGTGTTGTTTTTTCTCATTGGAAGAATAACCTTTGGCAAAGGCGTGTGGTGTAAAGAGGTCGTGTTGATCACTTGACTTGAGGGAACTCAAATTGCTTCGAGATTTGATCAAGTTGGCAGCAGTGTTTTCTCTCAATTAAGGTCGCAAATCATTAATTTTAGGTCGTGATTTAACCCTCTAGCCGTGAAATTGGTTTGGTGAAGGGGTCGATTTCTTTTCTTTGAAGGGTTGACTTCATGCAATTCTATTGTCTATTCTTGATGATTGAAGGTGTCAATGCAAGATCATGAAGTTCTTGATCACGCTTCCCCTTGTCTTTCTTTTGATACTCTGTTGTTGAAGAACTTGCATCGCCAATCTTCTCTGTTGCAGCTTCTAAAATTTTCTTAGTTGACAGTGCATACAACATGGAATGAGAGGTGCCCAACATTTGCATGAAGACGCGTCTACATGCTGGCAGGCGTTTGAGATATACGCCATTCAAAGGTGCTTCACCAAAGAGGGTCGATCACATTTGAGTAACATGCATTTGGTCGCCATGTCTTTTGATGCAGAAGTTTTCATGTCCTTGGCTTTGAGAAGCTATGGAACTTGTGCAGAAATTACTGAAAGTTCTTGGGGCTACGCCTGAATTGTACAATATGTTCCTTTGTGTTTTCACTTTAGTTCTTTTTATTGCAGAACCCTTGTTTGATAGTCATGTCCTCCTACCGAGCTAAGGGGATGATATGAATTTCTTAGCTATAGGCAAGATTACATTTACATGTATTTTTAAATTCATTTTTGTCTTTTTAGCTTCCTCTTGAAGTTATTTTTAATAGTGATGACTCTATCAATTTGAGTGCCCTCAAATCAAGTGATCAACACGACCTCTTTACACCACACGCCTTTTCCAGAGTTCATTCTTCCAATGATGAACAACAACACTTGGGAGCTTGTTGATCTACCACCTGGTAAGAAAGCAATTGGTTGTAAATGGACTTTTAGAACTAAGTATAAAGCAGATGGTAGTATAGATAAACATAAGGCTAGACTTGTAGCCAAGGGTTATGCCCAGAAAGAAGGAATAGACTATGAGGAAACATTTGCTCCCACTGCAAAGATAAAAACCATTAGAATGATTTTTGCTTTAGTTGCTCAATTTGGATGGAAATTGTATCAAATGGATGTAAAAAGTGCCTTTCTTAATGGGGACCTTAAGGAAGAGGTCTATATGACCCAACTAGAGGGATATGTTGCACCTGGTAAAGAGGAAAAGGTTTGTAAACTTGTCAAGTCCCTATATGGTCTCAAATAGGCTCCTAGAGCTTGGTATATAAAAATTGATGAACATCTGCTACAACATGGTTTCACTAGGAATCCATATGATCCAAATCTCTACCTCAAGGATCTAGGGGGGGATATTGTGATAATTATTGTATATGTTGATGATTTGGTTATCACAGGTAGCTCAAAAGCAATGGTTGAAACATCCAAGAATGATCTCAAGAAGACATTTGATATGACAGATCTCGGGCTATTACACTATTGTCTCGACTTAGAGGTATGGCAAATAAATCATCATATCTTTGTATCTCAAAGGAAATATGCCAAGAAACTGCTTGAGAAATTCAAAATGATGGATTCCAAACCCATGTCTACACCTATGGAATTAGGTTTATAGTTATCTACATCTGATATATCTCCTCAGGTGAGTGCAACTCTCTATCAACAAATGATTGGAGGTTTGATTTACTTGACTTATACCAAACCAGATATTAGTTTTGTTGTTAACTATCTATCAAGATTTATGCAAGAACCAAAGATGTGTCATTGGAAAGCAACAAAACAGGTACTAAGGTATATCCAAGGTACTGTGAATCATGGTTTGGAATATAAAAGGAATGATCAGTTCTTCTTGACAGGGTATACAGATGCAAATTATGTAGGTTTAGTTGATGATAGGAAATCCACATCTAGATTTGTTTTCTTCTTGGGTTCAGGTCCTATTTCTTGGGGAAGTAAGAAACAAGCCATAGTTGCTCGTTCCTCGACAGAGGCAGAATATTGTGCAGCAAGTGCAGTAGTTTGTGAGGCAATTTGGCTACGTCGCATATTAGAAGGATTGGGGGTACCTCAAAACCAGCCTACCGTCCTCTTTTGTGATAATTAGAGTGTTCTCAAGCTTGTTCATAATCCAGTATTTCATGAGCGGACTAAGCATATTGAAGTTGACTGCCACTTCATACAAGAACATGTTCAACAAAACAACATTCAGCTCCAATACTGCTCTACTCAGGAACATGCTGATATCTTCACCAAGCCTCTTGCATGTGTGAAGTTTGAATCATTTCAGGATTCTCTTATTAGTGCTTTAAAGCAATGATGTAATAAGGGGGGAATGTTGGCATATTCCATCATTTACCCGTATGGTTTGTTGATTTGTTATTATTTGTTTGTTTGTTTGGGTTTGTTTTGATACGTGTGATAATTTTTTATTTGTTGTGAACCTTGTGAGTGCTATTTACTGCACTTTGTTCACCGCCATCATATGTATATAAACACATATCTTAATAAAGTTTTATTATTCGATTGTAGCACAAAATCTGATAAGATTTCAATATTGTAACACTAAATCAGAAGTACTGATCAGCTCTCTCATATCAGCATTTTGTTTTCATTCACACTGAAGAAGTGGAAGAAGCTGGCTTGCCGCCTAAGCATTTACATTTCCATTTACTTTCCTTGTGGCCCACTGAAAAGTGGAAGAGGCTGGTTTGCCGCCTAAGTATTTACATTTTCATATATTGGTCGGCTTGCTGCCAATATCATTTGTACTTCCAACATTTTTAGTTTATTGCTAACAGATCCCCTTACACCGTATGCTCTCACCATGCTCACTTTGGGATCTAGGTGATCAGAAAGTGAAGGGTTTATTTCAGCTTGTCATCTTTCTTGGGCTAACGTTAATGGGTGAAGTGTTGTGTGTCAAAAAATCAAAAAAAAAACTAAGGGGGATATTACATGTTGTTTCTGAATTATTACTTTAAGATCATGCATTGAATGTGTAAGAGGCTTAGACTTCTATCTGATTGTTGTTCCAGATTTTATCTTTATACTCCTGCGATTTTTCCTTGGCGATGTGTCTGAATATTGCCTGATTGCTAATGCATCCATTAGCCTTGTAGTAGGTGATTAATATGCCACCCTCACTTGGCTAGTCATAGGCTCTCGAGAGCATTTCCGATCTGAGTTTGAGAATATGAATTTGCAAATCTTCTAATGTCCCTGGGATGAACTACAAACCTCCTCAAATAGATTTCGAATGGGCATGATGTGAGGAGTTGTATCTTTCCAAACATGTCTCTTTCACACACCTACTTAATCATATCTCATTAACTAACTAATTAATGCTTTGATCGAACTAATTGCCCCTCCTTTGAACTGCAATAATTCTATTAATATTCCTCACGTCCAAGGAATACCTTTGGGAAAAGCCATCTACTTTGTGCGATTGGTTTAGAAATTGAATGGGGTTATTACACTTATGCTCTCTTGCATTACATTCCATAAATATAGAATTTTTCCATAAATATTATTGGTGTTGTCACCTTTCCAAGATTGGGGAAGGATGAAATCAAGTGAAAGTGGATCAAATTCAAACAACAATTACTATGGACATGAGGGATTGCATTACCTTGCAAGATCTGCAAGTTGAGTGAGACTGCAAAGCACAATGACGAGAGTCTACAAGAATATGAGAGGTATCATCAAAAAGAGGAAAGATGTAAAGACCAAAGTAATATGGGAAGGAATTAATTCCATTAAACCCAAACAAAGGTAATAGAACTAGTCAATGCAGTTAGGGAGTAGACCAAGAAATCAAACGATTTGATGGATTGGTGGGATAACAACAAACATGTCAAAGGATCCAAGAGGTATCCAATTCCAAGAACTCATTAAGAAAATTTTGAAGTAGAAGTGATAGCCAAGGCTAAAGCATCAATAGAAGCTATAGCTAGATCCAAAACCAAGGAAAAGTCCATTAAAATTTGAAAAAATTGATACCATTCACAAAGGAGTGGTTACAGGTTGTGACATGCAAGAAAATTGCACCTTCAAGAATAAAGAATTGTGGGCCTATTGACTAGATTGGGTTGGACAACATTGTAGATTTAGAATAATCCACTAAAGAGTCTATCAAGCCCCATTATTTAGAGAGATATGCTCATTACAAGATGGATTTGGGGAAAAAAAATCATAATAGAGAAGAGAGCCACCTATGAAAGGAATATTTGGGACATTGAAGATCTACAAATTGACAAAGACAACCTATGAACACCAATGTAGTGTACGAATTTCCAAGGCTGAAGAAAGGGTTAAAGAATTACCATGCCTAGCAATGCTAAAAGAGCAAGGAATGTTCAAGATTGATCTTCCTAAGGAAGAGGATCATATTGAAAGAGTCACATCAAGCCTGAAAACAAATTGAAAATTCAAAGAAACAAAAGCAACGAAAGTTTATTAGTGATGGATCTAAGGACTTGGTGCAACACCATAGAACATGTATCACTATCTTGACTATAAAGGGGTAGATAGATGAACACCACTAGCTATGGTCATTCCTAGACGCATTCAAAGGAATAGATATTGACTAGTTTACGAACCAACCAATGAATTACAAGACCTTTTGAGACCCCTCACTCACTCACTAAGATTTACATTGCTGAAATGATTGATCCTATCACTCTCCCCACTAAAATATCTATCACCAAATGTTTTAAAACAAATCTCTTTGATGGAGCTAAGAAAAATATCACCAAAGGTACCTTGCCACGTGATCAACCATGATAACTCACACTTTTACCCTTCCACCTCATCGTTAATGCCTTGAGTCTCAATTGACTCTACCTCCAATTCCTTCTATGACAAGGAAGAATTAAATTTGACTCTGCTGATCACAATCGGATTTGTTTGACTCCATATTCAAGGGCAAGCAATGGGCTTCAATTACACAAAACGTGGGAAATGAATGAAATGAGTATTCTCTATATGTTGTACATTGACAACTGCATGGCATAGTAGTGTAGTATAGTGACATAGTCCATATTTTGTATGTATACAACTTGATCCATTGATTGAGGGAGGGAGAGGTGCGACTAAGTACAAAATTTGGAAAAAAGGTTCATGCTTCTCGAAGGAAACAATGAAATTGTTATAGATATTTACAATACTAGGCAAGAAAAAAATGAAACTCTACAAGCATATGATAGAACCAGTAAAAATTTGCTTGTTATTGTTTCATAGTTGAACCCTTACTTTGTTAAATGCTTGTGCCCTAAGTCTTGACTTGTCAAGTTGCACATTTTTGTTGAGACCCTAGTTTATCCCACAAAATCCTTTAGGGTTTCTGTACACTTTGTTGTGCATCATGCATATGTGCATTATCCTACAAAGCGTTCATGCCTTAGAAAATTGTAAACCCATCCTTCCTTTCTTTTTGCTTTGTGAAACTTTAGAATCTAGAAGCAAATCAACAATTTGTAAATTGTTTTGTGATCTTTTCTTTTCATCTATTCTACATAACAAAGTTTTTAGACATCTGAAGAAACTTTGCAATTATTGCAAATCATCCCCATTCCTTTGAATACCACTAGCCTATCATTTCAAAACTCCAAAGTTCTCTTGCAACTAAGCAATGATTACAAATTATACAGTATTCTACCCTCCACTAGTCTTACACTTTGGAGACTGAGAAACCCAACAAATTTTCATATTTCGCTGACCTTGAATCTGCACCCCTTATGTACTACTTCTTGGAATTTTGGACCTCCCAAGAAAAGTTGCAATTGCTTTCTAGTTGCAAAACATTAACATCCTTCAAAATTGTCTACATTGCAAATCCTTGGAATTTCTTTTCATACTTACTTTTCTTTTGATGCATTCTTTGATCCGGGAGTCTGAAGAAGACCCTCTTTGGTTTTTTGTGTAGCATTCATGACATCACCATCAAAGGCTAAACAACCTAAAGACATGAAGTACGAATTCAAAGGCTATTCACCTACCTCAAAGATCAGTTCCACACTCTCACACATTGGTGATATGAGTTGGGGCACATAGAGATCAAAGAATTTATTCCAAAATTCAACAAGGAAGATGATAGATCACACTAAGCTATTTCCACCACACATAGTGGTATTGTATGAGATGCAACATTCCTAGTTTTAGGATAATGTCTTGAGTTAGTGCTGGCATGTGCTTAGCATTATGATCCTAATTAGAGGAGAACCTATGGACCATCAAATGAACTTATCCTTGATATCACTTGAAGAAATTGAGGAAATTTTTTGTCTTCCTACTTACATCAAATATGCTCTAGTTGTGTGCAAATCTATAAATGAACATCATGAAAAGTTTATGACTTGTGTTGAGTGCTTGAGTAATAATTGGTTGATCAAGAAAAGAGAAGCAATCATAAGGATGCCTAAGAAATTTCACAAAAGTGAGTTCATCGAAGACATAAGTGATTTAATCACCTTGCTAAATAGGATAGTTGGGAACCTAGTAGCTAAGGAGTTCCATACATAAATGTGCTACTTCATGCTTACTATTATGGAAAACAAAAAAAAAACCGACTAGAGAACATTGATTAGTGATCATCTACGTGATCAAAGTTGTGAAGTTCAAGATAGAAAATGCTTCTTCATGACCCCCTATTCGGTATATATATTCATAATGAGGCAACCTTCCTAGGACTAAATAAAATAGGAGTCATGGGTTCAAGGAAGAAAAAAGTATATGAACACTATCCTCAAATAGAACTAAAGGAGATCCAAGAGCAATATAACAAATAAATGATGCCTTTATCTTCTATCTAATCAAGCTCAAGGAAGACGAATATAATAAGAGAATTTTTTTGGAAGCTACTGCCACATTTGCTAATTGGGAAACTTGGTTTATCCAATTCTCTACATTCACTTATATCAAATGGGGAGGATTTGTTGGTACCCCATATAAATTGCCGAAGTATCCTAGCAATAGGATCATTCTTCTATTGAAGTTGTGCAAGCAGTTATGTGATGCACATAAGTAATTGTCAAGAAAGCACAAAACTAGTGTTCACTTTCCAATTTCCATTGGTGCTTATACTTGTTGTTTGTATCTTCATGCCAAAAAGTTCGAGAAGGAAATGACTGAAATTAACTTACACCTATATGAAAAGAGGAACAACTTTGATCCTAAGGGAAATATTGAAAATCTAGTCAGACCCCTATACAAGCATCAATATGATCTTGAAGACTTCTGGGCAGATTGCATGGAGCACAAAGTGAGGAAGAAAGATTATTCTCGATTAACCACTTTCCAAGTCAAACCATTCAGAGTTGGTAAAGTACCAAAGGATATTTCTGATGATGGGAAAGTACTGGATCCTTCATACAATTCAATGAATTTTATGCTCAACCAATAGCCCAAATGAATTAGTCTATCATTGAAGATACTTCAATCAAAAATAGAATTAGAGCTGTGATTGCAAGGAGCTTGAAATTTTTAGATCAAGTTCCCGAGGAAGTAGATAAAAAGTAAAAAGGAAATCGCAAAAAAAGACAAGACTTCCAAACAGCTTGCCAAAGAAAAAGGGACTGCTCCCTCCCAGTCATCTACATAGTCCTGCTACCAAGAGGGTAATTGCCAAAGAAGAAGAAAAATAATCTCTAGAAGAGCATGTACCTGTGGTAAGGAAGAAGCACAAAATTATTTTCAAATCTAAGAGGGAAGAAAGCCAAGAAAATGATACTAATGAAACTACTGCTACCATTTCCGAAGCTCACCCTACTATGCATCAATCATCTCCACCTCTTGCAAAAATACTACTCCCACAACCTCGACAACCTCTCAAAAATTCAACCCATGAGCCTCCCCAAAAGGGATTTGATCAAAAAGAGGGTCATGTTCTTGAAGTAGAGCCAAATGTTGATATGTCCCCTATTCATGATGAGATTCCTCCTCAAAAGGAGAATCCCATCCCTGAGAAATAGCTTGCTCGTGAATGGACTCCTCCTCAAAAGACTCCCACACAAGAAATATCTCCTTCATATCAAGAGCTTCTTCCCTCTCATAGTTCCCACCTCAGAAAAAGTCTCTGCTGTAGCACACATCTCCTCCTCCAATGCCTTCACCCCAACATACACCTGAGAAAATAATTGATCAAGCATAATCATCCCAGCAAAGAGATGTATCGAAATTGTGTATGCCTGTGTGGCTAGACAACACACTGAAAAAGAAGAAAAGAGAAGTGTTATTTGTTTCTGGTGATTTTTCAGCTAAGGTTTCATCGTTTAAAATGAACCATCATTCTAAGAAATCGACAGTCTTATCTTCTGTTACCATAGACACACAAGAAAGAACCACAGAAATTGCTTCTCTAATCTGCAATAAAGAAGAGACAGATATGCAACTTTCTAACTATCAGATTGCCACAATTAATCTTGGCATCAAACAAGAGAAGTGGAAAAAGAAAATTTGCAAACAGCTGTATTGACTATTTTGAGAAGGATGGATAAAGATGAACAAACTAAAGAACAATTAAAAGCTCAAGAAAGCCAACTAACTACCTATCTTCAATACCTAGTTGGTCCATTTGACTCTTCTACTCCTAAACCACCTTCATTTGCTGCCTTGCATAAGGGCTTGCCAACCGTGAGCAAAATTGGAGGAATCATTCAAGCAACTAGGGCATGGAAAGATTCTCTTCTCCTTCATGGTTAAAAAATTATCAAGAAATCTATCAAATTATATCATGTAATTACTAGTAATCTCAATGCATTAGAAGAATAGGAAGGAAAATTTGATGAAGAATTACTAGTTTTGCATGATAACTTGCCCCAGCCCCATGAGATGACAAAACTGAAGTTTTCCAGCCTTGTTACAAATGGCATCCTTGATGGGGCTGACCTGGGAATCCCTTTGAAATGGTACAAAGCTATCAAATAGAAAATCAAGATCTTAAGGAAAAGCAAGAAGAAATTTGCGTTCAAAGATCTTGATAGTAACACGTTGGCTAACATTCAAGCCTTAATTGAAGCTATTCATTGATCTTTCTTCAATGAAGTTAACCTTGTGAAATCAAACAACTTTATTGGTAAAGAATCATCAGAAATAATTAAATCCAGCACTAGCGAAGCAAATATCAATGACCTGATAAAAATGAAGACCACGAATGATGTTTTTGAAGAGCAATTGCCTTCATAAAGTTCCTGGGAAGATCTCAAACGCTGTCATCTCAAGAGATATCCACTTCCCATTCTAACTTCCCATTCTAACATGGACCGAATATGATATTGAAGGAAGCTTTAGATAGCTTGCAAGAATATTTACAAGGAGACCATCCAGATGAAGAAGAAGAGACCATTTCAATCAAAAGTCACAGTGAAAAGGAAGAACAAGCATGCCTGCCATTTGCATGTAAATTGTCACCTCAGAAGTAATGTTTAAATATTTGGAGTATTATTAATGTTTATAAAACAATACTTAAACGCTATTGTTATGTGTTTAAAAATTGGGAGAAGTATATTTTAATCTTCTTTTATCTTCCTAAACTTATGAAAAGGGGAAATTATGTAAGTGGTTATGGGCAGTTATAAATTTGTGAGTCTATAAATTCTAAATCATTAGATGAGAGGTTTTTTTTTTTTTTTCTCAGAAAATTTAATAAAAGTTGTAAAGAAAAAGACTTTGAGCTGTACAGTTTTGATAAATGAATAAAGTGCAGATTTGAACTTTGTGTCTCATTTCCTTAATTGTTTCTCTGCAATCTGCAAATAAAGTTGTTAATTTTATTTATATTTTTATATTACTCATTGTGTGGGATCAATTAAAGGCTGTGACACTTTGGTTGAATCCATACGTTCTTTAATCTGTCCATTTTAGCTATTTTAATTTTCTTTAAATCATTAAAAAATAACTGCAATTTGGGAAAGTGTATAACTTTAGAGTAAATATCAATTTTAGTTTTCAATAAGACAGCCTCGCCATCTTGATGAGAGATTTATTCCTCAACGATTGTTGATTTGATAAATACAAATCCGTTTACCAAAAGGCAACTTTCCACAACCTAAAAACTCTAACTAGCACCTTCTGGTTGATACATAGTGTAAAACAATATACAAGTTAGGATAGAGATGACAGTTTAAAGCATTTAACCTTGATTAATAAAGGCCTAAATGAGCATTTTCGCTAATGCACTAAGTGAGGTATAGCACGCCAAAAGGACTTGGCACAAATGCGAACATGGTGCGCAAGGCTACATTTTGCAAAACAAGACACATATGCATAATGGTGATAGCAATGTTGGGTTATAAAATGGAAAACAACATGCAAGCCATGATATTTTGTCTTTTTCAATAAATACAAGGCACTAGCAGGGTTTACATTGGGGAATTTTAACCTTGTGTTTGAAATATCACTTCAAGAGAGAGCAAGCCTTTTGAAAACACTTGACAACAATTAAAGCTTGACTTCAATTGTGGGTAGCAAAATTTTTTTTGGACTTGTCTAGCAGAGTGCCAATAGGTTCTTCTGATATTCAAAACATCTCAAAGCTTTCCATTGTATAATTTGATTGTGGGTGCATTACATTTAGCTAGTCAACGCTATAGAGAAATGAATAGGGTGGCCAATAGAGCTGCAGATATGGGGATTGGATTGATTAATCGAATAGGTAGTAGCTTTCTTGTTTCCAACACCTTTGACAATGTAAACTGGCAAGAGGTCCATGAAGCAATTTCCTCGTATAGGCCAAAACCTTCATCTCGTATCAATGAGCAATAATTTCTTCTACTTAGTTCCAAACTTTGATAAAGTGCAGACAGCTGGGAGATCTACTCAGATCAACAAGAATTCCACATCAGGCTAAAAACATCTGCAGAAATCAACTATGTCTTACTGGAATTAATATATGAACAGTAGGCTAATGTTTTAAACCTCTTAATTTACATTAGCCTCTAAAAACTGAACCCCAGAAGATTTTATTATATTATATCTGGCACGTGAACAATATCTGGTCTGGGTGCTTTGAGATTTTTGGCATCTTGTTTATGAAGTCGGTTGGTTTCCCATTGTCTAATGCGAGTGAAAATCTGGCGGGCTATAATCAGATACCATAGTTTATGTACACTTTTGGATATCTTCTGTAAGCCCAGTTCTTGATTTATTGTGCAAGTGTATTTATATAGTTTCATTAGTTACCGGAATCGCAAATGGAATAGAAATCGGCATCATAACTGACTGCAATAGCCTTGAGAAATTAAACTGTGTAGACAGTAGAACTGAGGCTATAACAACAAAAAAGTGGAGATAGTATAGAAAAAAGTTGGGAAGTGAAAGTAATAGAAAAGGGGAGCCTGCAGCTGGCTAGAGTGCTGCTGAAAAAAGCATATCATTCTACAGAGCGACTGCCACCTAATTCGTTTTTATGTCATTCGAACAAATAGTTCCGGAAACTCTTCATGCACATTCAATTTTCAACAGATGCTAATTTCTTCATATTCTTTTAAGATTGCATGCAGATTTAAATTACAAAGCTTCACTATTTTCGAAAGAGGAAGGTTCTAGCTCTTTACTCTGTGTTAGTATTTTGAAGAAACTGAAATAATGAAGAATGAAGAAAAGCAGGGGAAGACTTTACTTGATCGAAAGAGGATATCAAGGCCTGACTTTTGAATTGATCAGTTGGAAAGACGAAATCCCCATTAGCATCCTCTTGTCCCATGCCTGCAGCTGCAGCGACAAGTATGAACCAGGCTTCCAATAGGATATCCAAACTTTAGAGCTGGAGGATCGAACCACTGAATTCCCCGTCCGAATCGCACAAATTTAGTAACGTCCACAAGACCATGCAGTCTATGGGACTAAAGCAACCCACTTTTAAATTTTTTATTTTGGATGCTAAATTCTTTTATTGCTAATTTTGACAAAAAGTTTTTGTTTGTTTAGATTGTACAGGTATTTTATCACAAAGTGTTATTCTGTTTCTATGACTTCTTTAATGTGAATAGGTATGTTCTTATTTTATATTCTTTTTTAGGTACAGTTTATCTTCTTTGTCGCAACTAAAATGATCTGATCTAGTTAAATAAATTATTTGAATTATTGATATTGCCTCCATTTGAGTTACCGGTAATATCTCCAATAGAAGGGAAAAAAACTTTGAAATTTGCACAAATGCCATATGACCAGCGACTTTTCTGTTTGTTTTTTTTCTTTTTCTTTATTTCCTTCTCCTCCGTAGGGATAAAGATGAAACTGGGACACGCACGTTTGCCCTCTTCCGATTTTACAGGACTCTCTCTAACCATTTTTTTCTATTTAAATTTAAGCCTGCTTTTTGACAACCAGTATAGCATTAATATTTTCGATTTAAAATAATTTGTTTCTCGTTACCAGGTCTTCTCTCGTGCATGGACTCGTTCTACTTTACGTCACCCTAGCGCTAGAAACGTACTGATAGGGTTTTATGTGCATGATCCCGTGAGCGATAAAAACACCAGATCATAAGTGACAGGAATCGTAGAAGCTACGTAAGAACGACCGGGAAAATGTAAATATTGAACATGAAATGCAGAGTTTATAGGGATTGTGTATTAAATCTTTTAGCAGATCTTATTTTCAGTTCTATTGGGATTAACATATTTAACATACTCTAAATTTAATAATACTAGGTATATAACTTAACATATCAGTACTAATAATTTTTGGGCAAAACTAAATATTTTTAAAGAATTATTGTATCACTTTCACTATTCATATTCAAAGTCAAAGTCTTATATTCCTTGTAGATGATGATAGCTAGGTCAATGTAATTGGTAGCTTTAAAGGTAATTTGGAAGGTATTGCAAAAAAGAAAATAAAGAGAGGATTTCGTCATCGTATAAAAAAAGTTGTCGACAAGACAAATGAAATTTTCATGATAGAATATTTCAATTTTATTGTTGCATAGGTCATCATACATATGCGTGCATAAATGTATATTTTAATATAAATTTTATCTAAAATAAGATAAGCATATGCAAATACTTTTAAGAATTGTTGAGTTTTCTACAAATCATAATGGATATAATATTCATATCTTAACTTATAGAAATTTAACTATGCAAGAGTGTTAGCATATCTTTGTATGTGGTTGTTAGCAATATGTAGTTGTAATAATCTAAGATTTTTAAAAATGTGTGAATCATCAATGCAAGAATCCATAGCAGACCATAATTCATTCTTTAATTTTCTGGTGAGTCTCTCCAATGATAAATATATGGTAGAAGTTGTATCGGATATCAATATAAGAGACCACCATTTAAAATCTAGATATCATCTATTCTCATTACAACTATGTGACCTCTTATATGGAGTACAAATATCATTACCATTAAGCCAACCAAAATACACTCATACTTAGTTTATTATAATGATGATGATATAATTATTTTTTTATAGAAGAATTAGATAGTATAATACTAGTAAAAAAACCTGAAGGTGTTATTTGTTGGTCAATAGGCATATATATAAATAGTTTTATTGGCCAAGGACTTTATGAATTGACTTTGAAAAATACTTGGCCAATAGGACTATTTATATTATGTATATTGCTCATCCAATAGTATTTCTAAATGACTTGACTAGTTATATGTTACTCCAAATATAATTGATTGATTAAAGTGATCGATTATTTCAAAAAAAAAAATCAACTTAATAATTTAAGGAAAAAATATCAATCTCTTTAAACAAAAATCTAAAAAAACCTCTAAAAATGAGAAAGATTAGTAAATTCTCTAATGTCACATTAAGATATAAAAGTGAGAAAATGATATAAATTACTGTGATCTAGAGAATACTCAATTTTTTAGTGTCTTTTCAATCAAAAAATGATATGCAAATTTACAATGGTCACTAAAGATGAAGCCTTAGAAACTTGGAATAGCACCTTAATGAATGATGTAAAGAGGAAAAGGTGTTATAATAGACTATTATGAATCTAATTAAAGCTAGTTTGTTAGCTCAAATGAGAGAGACCAATGTAGTTGATGTTTTTAAGTCATGATAGTCATAAGATAATCTAAGAGGTATTTGAATAATCTTAAAGAAACACACATTACTGGAATCTAAATGCTCTTTAGCTCAAACAACACCTACACACTCCATAAAAATATTGAAGGAATAAGACTAAAATTATACTAACACTAAGAATACCCAAAATTTTCATAGGGAGGAAATTCATGAGTTCCTTATGTAGAACAAGAAACTAAATGAAATTTGTGAAGATAGGGATAATACTATAGACTAGAATGCAACAACAATTACTTTTATGACCTATATTTTTTTGTTTATATTTGATATATGCGTGTTTTTTGTATAGAGCAAGCAAAAAACATTTTCTTAGCCACATTTTATCCCTTTCCTTATTTTTTAGATGTCTATCAGTAGTATGAAGTACTTGTTGTGACAACTTGAATATATTTGTATAATATAAATCTACTTTTGACAATACTTGTCATATGTTTCCTTTAATTAAAACATTTTTTGCATACATAGTTGTAGGGTTATATACCTCTTGTTTCTGTTTACCTAGCCAAAAATCAATTATATTTAGATTTACCCAAAACAAGTGAAAAATCCAATTTTTTTGTCTTAATCAAAGTTGGTTACAATAGTTGAAGAATTTAAACCATATCATAGTCATGTGTGCTAAAAAAAAGACTAGAATAGACTAGCAATAGTCTTAAAGAACCATTACAAAACACGTCATTCTTCATTGATAAGCATAGGACAGTCCATGTCAAGCTTAAATGTAATCCTTTGCATGGTCCTATGCATTGTTTGAATGTAATGCAAGGTGTTCACATTAATTATTCTTTCATCATTAAGTGTGAATCAAATGGATATCATGGACGAGGTTCTAGGAGTAATAACATTGCTATGTATGGCAAGGTCAATCAAGCTTAGAGATCTACTCTTAAACCTATTACATTTACTTCACCAAATGGTTTTTGGTTTTGAGGTGTCCTATACAAGATTTTCACAAAGAAGATATTTTGAAAAATGATGTTAGAGTAAAGCTTCTAAAATGCAACTTCTAGAGGAGATCATGAGTGATTAAAGACATCAATACATTGTTTTTCCAAAGATGATTGATTATAACTTTCCTAATTGGTAAAAAAAACATTCACAATAGTATAAAATTATAACAAAGCATCTTTCCAATAAAAGGGGTGACCAAGATGGCTAGGAAATCCCTAAAGATGGTAAGGTAATTAAAATATACAAATTTTCAATCACAAAATAGTTGTTTTACAAGTTAATAATAGGTATATTCCAACACCTTAGGAAGCATTATTAAAATACCACAATGTGGTGTGTACTTCGTAGTTCACATCCCATGTGTAGCTATAGAATGAGGTAAAGAGTACCCATTGTACTCATAATTAAAACTTATTGTCTATTGTATTTCAACATTTTTCCTTCTACTATGCAATCCTCGTGTGAAGAATATCATCATTTGATTTCTAACATGGTATTAGATGTTTGAATTAGTGTGAGAAGTCAACATCCATGTTTGGTGTCATTCTTTAACATAGTGTAGGGGGCAATACTCCAAGGGTGGATATTTTAAGCCTTTTGTTATATGTTTTCAAGGTGTTTCAACATTCATTCTTGTTAGATTCCCTCAAGGACTCAAGCTCCTAGGATCACCTACAAAACCAAAAATAACCTTCTACAAGAGAGAAAAGAAAGAGCATAAATTTGCAATTTAATGGATGCAAAATAATATTAGATCAAATGTGATAAATATGCAATACAATGCAATGGAATGGAATGGTTTATAAACGAGAACCCATTGGTTATATATCCAAGGTGAGACATAGGATTAGATAGGATCATGATAAGTGATTTAATCCTATGTCATGAGACAAATAACTCAACAAATATTAAATGAAATAGGACTCAAGAATTAATGACATAAGATAAGATAAGATAAGATAAGATAAGATAAGATAAGATCTAAATGGCAACTAAGACTTCTAGAAATATTCCTAAGACCTAAGTAAACTTAGCATGTGAATACGACCTACTAGGTGAACTAGTTAGGTAAAATACCTTATTCACACCAACAATTTTGGATGTGGATACCATCCAAAAACATTTATCTAGATGGTGTTATAAAAGGTCCTAGTGCTTTTGCTTCATGATTTTGTTTGGAAGTATAGTCTTGAAATTATGAAAGAGGTTTCGATAGATTTGGGTGCAACATATAGTAATTGGACACCCATGAAGATGGTATAATTTTTGTTGGGATTATATGTTTTATACACTTTGTAATTCCTAATGTTCAAAATACTTATTTTTTTATATCTATTAATTATTTTATCATTGTTAGAGAAGTGAGGCATCCCACTTTGAGGTGGTACTTTTAGCCATTCATTGATTCTCTTGGAATATATGTAAAAAGTTGTAAGAGAATATAATGTCATTATGGCATTATAAGATGTCAAGATTATTTATGAAAAATTATATAATGCATGTAAGAATGTGATCATAGGGAGTTACATAGTGGACTAAGAATCTCGACCCACTTATGAATCATGTTATTACACATCATAGAGCTTCTTTCTAAAGAAGATAAATGATAAATAAGGAGTCAAAATGGGTTGTAGATTGTGATTATGCTTACCATGGTATTTTGTAACCTTATTTGGGCCCATGGTAATGTCTTTTGGTGGATTGTTGGCTTCCTTGAGTTTATATATATATTAAGGGTTGAGATGAAGTCATTAAGGCATTTTTATTGTAGGGTAATGCTATCATATTTACTCCAAAGAGCTATGATGTTGATCTCATTGTTAAGGCTCTAAGCCTACAAGTCTATTGTTACTATTTTTGTTATTGAATAATGCATTCATTTGATGCTTTGGAGAGTTGGGTTTTTTTATCCAAAAATGCTTTCCCCACATAAATCATTGTTTCTTCTTTCTTTTATGCTTCTTCTTTTCTTCTCTCCATAGTTTTGAACTAAATTATTGATATGAATGCCATTGTGTTTCTAAATTTTTCATAGGTCTGAGATTCACATTTATTTCCTCTAAGGGTTAATGTGGGAAATGAATATGTGCCCTATTTCTAATTTATGGGTATGATTTATTTCCATGTGTATTATGCCTTTGTTTAGTAAATATTATGGTACTAGAGTTGGATACTAAGTATGTTCCTAACATTTGTTATCAGAGATGAGTTAGTTATGATGGTTGCATGTGCTTGCATGTGAGTTGTACATACTTGCATGTTGGTTACATGTGTTTGCATGGCATTGTATATGATGGATCCATTGTGATTTGGTTATGATTTTCCTCATTTTTTGATGTCTTAGATTAGCAAGCTTATGGGGAGATATATAAAGGAATCAACTACTTATTGATCCTTGTTTGAGTGGAATTTTTGTAGTTGGTATTGTTTTTCAAAATTTAATATAGAAGACAATTTTAGGATGGAGAAGGTTGAGCATCTTCAAGGTGGTTGTGTGGTTGTGCGTTGCATGGTGTTGATCTATTCAACTCTTTTTTGATAGTATGTAATAATGGGATTTAGTATGGTGGTTGAGATTCTCCATCCCATGATCATGTGCAATATAGTGCTTATGTTGGGTGTCTATTGTTGGCTCATTGGTAACATGGAGAAGAATTGGTTTTTGGAATATGGTTTGGTTTTCTTGCATTGGGTGCTTTATTTTAGCCCTTGGCATTGGAAAGCATTATTTTATTAGCCTAGAAAGGCATGTAGTTTACAAAATTAATTAGATATCTATGGAAGTTATTGGAACAATCTAGTTCCTCTATATGCATGTACATGGTGATTGTTGTAAGATTGATCTTCTAGTGGCCTAAAGTTCCTTGCACCTCTTGATCCTAATGGATGGTTGTAATTACATTTTTTATTCATGTTGAGTAGATATGTGGGTTTTGTAGATTTTCTTTTTAAGGTATGTGATTTTTCTTATCTATATTAATTTCATTGCTATGGTTTAATTATTTTGGTATTCTTTAGACTTGTGGCATTCTAGATGACAAGTTTATTTAGATTTTCACAAGTGTATCTCACATGGAAAGTTTTACAAGTTGTGTATGTTAGCTAAATCTATGGTTTTGTAGATATATAGAGACTATTTTAGATTGTGCTTCCCATGGGTTTTCTTGGATGCATGATAGTTGTAGATTTGTATGCATTCTTTGTGTATGGTTCAAGGAGGTTGTTTTTATCTTTCTTATTTTAAAATTATTGGTACATGATTAGTCACTTAGTATTTTTGTAATGGTTCTTTCTATGTTCCTAAAATAGAATTATTTCTAGTCATGGATTTTTAGCATTTTGGATATGGATTTTAGATTTGATGTTAGTGTCATGAAGAATCTACATTCTATCTCTTTTTCTATATTTTTTTCTTATTAATGATGTGGATTTGAGTCTACTTATATTTGATCTTGCATTCCTTAGTGGATCTATATTATGTTATTTTGAGATCTATGAGTTGTGCATTTTTTGTGGGCTATCTATGTCCAAACATTGCATAGATAACTTACATGTGAGCTATCTATACCCATAAATATTTGTAGTACTAATGGTTCTTGTTGCAATGAGGTTTGGTTGTAATTGTAATGAAGTCTAGTTGTAGATTATTTGGATTCCATTGTGTTGCATATTCTAGTGTTGTTGATCCTTTGGCCATCATGATGCATTAGTGATGTGTAGTAATGAGACAATGATATTCATGGATGGAGTACTTGTGATTCATGTTGTAGTAATTTGGAATGTTTACGAAAATATTATAAGAGTACTTTGGGTCACTTGCAATCGTTTATTCTTAGAACTTGTAAAATTTATCTTCTTTTTGAGGTCATGATTTTTGTAACATGCCCATTGTTCTACAAAGTAAAATTTTCTATGTTTTACCCAAAAGTGAATAGTTTATGCATCTAACCTTTAAGAGCAATAAAAATTTTCTTTTCCTTTGAATAATAAATGCACATTTGAAACATATTTCAAACTTTCCTATTGCATACAAAAGAATTAGTTCAAATAATGATAATAAATAATTTCCATATGACATTTCATATTTATAATTCCCATAAACATGGATACATGAATACATAGTTCTTAAGAGCTTACTAAAATAGAGATACAAATGGTCTGGATGTCCCTACCTGGGCATACATCCTTGATGTCCCCACATTGGTGCATACATTCTAGATGTCCCTGTCACTGGTGCATACATTCTAGTTGTCCCTAATATTGGCGCGTACATCCCAAATCTTGGTTGCCAATTGATGAGGAGAAGTGTCACTCAAGAGCTTTTCCACCAACCACGGACTTACTACGATCCCCCACACATCTACCTAATTGGTAAGATGGCCCTACCCTTCGACGAAGAGATTGGTTTGGTAACCTCATAACAATAGCCTTTTCTAAGCTTGGTGTTGTGTCCTATACATTTCTAGAACTGTCATATAGTGGTTACAACTTACATGTATGAACATCCCTTGCCTAGTACATAATCTTGAATCATATTAGTGAAATTGACAGTGTAAACAGTGGCTACTTACACTACTTTAGCCAAAGTTTCCATCACCCTTTACTTAGAGTGGACGTCACATGTTCACCCACTTCTTAGATCAATTTGGATTAAAGACCATTCATAATCTATACCTAGGTCACCCCCTTTCCCATGGATTAGAAAAATCCCAGGAATAACCCACATAACATCTCATAATCAAAGTGACTTAACTACTAAGTATCTCAAAATACATAGGTTATCCCCTTTCCCATGGTTTAGACAAACCCCAAGAATAACCTATTCAACCATACAATATCCATAATGTCACAACATCAAATGACTCTATTTCAAAAAGTATAATCTCAACAATAAATGTCTCCAATCAAGAGTATATCTCAACAATAAATGAATCCCATCAAAAGTATAATCTCTTCAATAAATGACTTCCATCAAAAGTATAAACTTCAACAATAAATAACCTCAATCAAAGATATAAACAACAATCAAAAGGTCAATCCATTCATATAGGTTAATCCCAGCCTATTTGCTTCAATCAATGATCAAATAAACATCCCAACCAAATAGGTTATTCTCTTACTAGGGTTTCAATCGAAAGTGATGTAAAGATCAAGTGACCATAAACAAATAAAAAAACTTCTCTTTCCATATACCTAAAATATTCTCACATTTACAATGTTCACTATGTTTGAATATAATCTAGAGGACATTAATCTAAGAAAGGTTTGTGCTTTTGCACCTTCTAGTCCTCTTCTCAACACAGCTCTGGGTTGTCGGAACATATGTCCTCTTGAATTTCATGAATAGGAATAAACCCTTAATCAAAATAACATAATCGTATAATACATTTTATCAATCCCATTGTTGAATATTGATATAACCATCAAGTTTATACCCTAACCCTCAGGATAAGACTCTCTTCCTACTTTCAAGGAGATACAAGTAATCTATCAAGTATAGACATACTACATATAGTATAAATACATTGCATTCATACAACCTCCCATATATAGCGTACATACATTTCTATATGAGTATAACCAATATGATATGTTTCTCCAACATATTAAACATCCAAGAAACATACAAGCATGTGCAAGCATCACAACATACTCAAACCAATATTTTTCAATAAATGAACCAAAACTATTTAGCCTTTTAGACATAAATGATAGAGGTATAGAAACTAGCATGCATGTATAATGCTCCAATTGATTAAACCTCCTTCAAGATCCACTTGATTACCCTCTTCTCACTTCTCACTAGCTCTCACAATAATCAAAAATATGAAATGGAAAAATAACTCTCAATTCACAAACTCTCAACTCACTAACTCATAAATCACAACAAAATAACATCAAGATAATTAGAATGATAAGTGTAGTAGTTGGTAGAATGAGCACCTCTATTTATACTAATTTTTGAGCAACCGAAGGCTACAGACAAGTTAGTATTTTTTCCACCTTTCTAACCTCATGCAATGGCTCACCAAGTTAACTCATAGGTTTGCAACACATCACAGTCCTCACCATTTAAATGGCTGAGTCAAACTGATATTTGGGACAACAAGCTCAAAACAAGTTTCCTATTTTGAATTCCTTTACAAAATGATGCCAAGTTTGCACTTGACCAGGGAAAAATTTAGTGGCGAATCTTCACCAATTGGCGAATTCTAGAAATTGGCCAAGTCAAAATTGGCGAATTTGTGCAAACCAATAGGGTGTCCAAATCGCCCAGATTTTATGAACTATAGGTCCAATGCATGTCCATTCGCCAATGAGTTTCTTTTATGAGGCATATTTAAGCAAAAAATTCGCCATAACAAACTACGTGTTTCAAATGGACCAACTAATATTTTCACCTAGATTCCCAGAAGCATGTAATAAAACACCCACATATTCGCCAATACTATTAAAACAACATTGTATTAGGACCCACTTCGCCAATTAACATTTACAAATAGTTGCTTGTGAAGATGCATTTCACCAATTAAAATTTATAAATAGTTGATTATGAGGACCTATTTCTCCAATAACATTAAAAAATAATTACATTTGAGGACACATTTCGCCTTGAAAATTATAACGTATCGTTGTATAAGCATGCGGGATTTTCCAAATTTTTAATATACCATTTAAAGATCCCGCGGAATTCACCAAATATGGAATCATGGATTGATATAAATACAATCGAAAGTGTCATTTATTCTTACACATTTTGTTTAGTTCTGAGGTTCTACTTCTCAATTTGGAAGTCAAAAAAAGCCGAAAACATAGACTTAAAGGTGAGTGATCATTTCTTCATAGTGTTATTAGTTATAATAATAATTTTTTTTATCTCTTTTCCATTCTTGCTTCAGACTTAAATATGATATTGAGTAGGGAATGGGATCTATATTCTCTGTCCTTCTTAAATAAGAAGACATTTTTTTCCAGTTTTTATTCGAAGTGATAGATCAATATGTCGAGCGACTCGAGCAGCAAGGGTAAGGCTCCTGCTACTCCTCAGGGTGGTGAAGACAATTTCAGTGAAGAGACTGGGAGGCCATCAAAATGCCCAAAACTTAGATGTACCATATAGTCTTACTTTGGAATTTCCAAAGCTTTTGATCCATTAAATCAAGATGGAGCTACATCATCAACTCTTCCACCAAATATTAAAGAAGAAGGCATTCACAATACCTCACTACCACCGGAAGGTCAAGGTGATATTGTCATTGAGTTAAATGTATCAAATGAGGATAGAAATATTACAGAAGATGTTCCAAGGGATACCCTAGATAGCCAAAATGAGATAATTGACTTAGATCAAGATGATGTTGGGAGCAAGAAAAGAAAAGGAAAATAAAAAGTGGGGCACAAGTGGGAAATGACAAGGAATTTTCAACTTAGTTGGTTGTCAAAGTACCCATTCATTGTACCAGTGGGGATTGGGAAAGAAAACGATATTGAAAATTCAACATTGGCCAAATGTACGATTTGTAGTTAGAAATGTGGAAGAGCCAAGACGATGCAACTAAAGATTGACACTATAGAAAAGCATATCGGTAAAGTTTATGAACAAAAAATCATAGACGAAAAGGAACAATCAGTCATACGATGGAAATAAAAGGAAGAATGTCTTCATGTTAGGTATGCCGTGGATTATGAAGAGCATGACCAAAGAATGTTGAACTTGCTGCATGTAAAGGTACACTTGAGGCTCAATTTGGAAAAGCAATGGAAGCAACAAATATGTCAAAAATTGTTCAGATGAGTGTTGTTTTTCATATTTTGTCCAAAGGGCGTCCTATGATAGACTTCCTAGAATATTCTGGTTTATTATCTTTTTTGAATGTTTCTCACTATCCCTTCTCACATTGGTCAGTAAACATTGGATGGGAATGGGAAAAATGTCTTGCTGCAGTTGAAAAGGAAGATTTAAAGGAGAAAGTAAAAGAGTCAAATTTCATTACATTATCTTTAGATGAAGTTACTATGGTAGACAATACTTCTTGGGTCTGTATGCATTTGTATACTGTAGAATGATATGTTTTCCAAGTTCATCTGCTCTAGGTTCATAAAATGAAGGATAGTTCAATATCCCAAAATCTATTTGAACTAGTCAACAAATTTTTGAATTAAATTGCAAGTATGGATGAGTTGACAATTTCCAAAAAGTTGGTGTGTGTAGGAGCTGATGGAGCTACAGTGATGCAAGGTCAAAGGTCTGATGTTTACACAAAGTTACAAACTACTTATGCACCATACATGCTTGGCATTCACGGCATGGCCCACAGAATGAATTTAGCATTCAAAATTTTAAGCAATTTTCCTACAGTATCAAAAGTTGAAAATCTAGTCCGCGAGATCCACACATACTTCTACCAAAGTCCCAAACGTTTCACAGAATTTCAAAATTTTGCTGATGGAATAACACCTTAAACAAGCTTCTCAAGGATGTTGATACTAGATGGATCTTCTTGCATGGACCAACGCAACGAGTTCTTTCAGAATATCAATCCTTGATTGTTCTGATGTACGAGCATCGCAACACAGTAGACAAAGCTCCTAACCTCTTACATAGGTTAAGCGATATAGAGACACTCTTAACTTTAGCTAGTCTTCTCCCCATGTTGGATGTGATGAACAATCTTGTGAAGAAAGCCCAAGATAGAACTATGTATATTAATGAATATGCCAATCTATGTAAACATACATGCTTGGCCCTCAATCATCTATATCTAGATCTAACACAAGAAGGCCCAAATTATTTCATGTGGCAGAAAATTACTAATTTGAATAATCCTTATAATTATTTACATTTTAATGCAAGTGGGAACTTATGTATCTGTGTACATGGATATGAGATACTAATGTACCATTGTAAGACAACCAGGCACTCTAGCATAGAAGTAGCTGTTAACGAGGAAGATTTTAACGACATTGTTAAATCTGTTAGTGATAATTTGAAGGAAATTGCAAAATCTCTTTCCTCAGAGATTCATGAAAGATTCCTTCAACATGAAATACTTGAGGCCATGGATATTGTGGCAAACCGAGAAAACCCAAAATATTTTCATGATCAAGTAAAAATGTTGATCGATTTTTTTTTTTAAAGTGTAACATACAATGAGCAGAAAATAGAAGGAATTTTAAATGAAGCTAAGCTTAGAAAACAATCTAGGAGTTTTGCAATAGCTATGAGGGACCAGTATAAATCCATGGGCACACAGAAGGCCTTGGAACCAGGATCAATAAAAAAGGTTTGGACAAACTTAGGTTAGAGTGAAATATTGTGTGGTTCGATATCAGAATATTTCAAACTTGTTGATTTATGTCAAACAATGATATTGGGGTCGGTGGAGGATGAGATAGTTTTCAGTACATTGGGGTTTTTGAAATCAAAGTTAAGAAACAAACTAGACAAGAATTTGGAAAATTGCTTAAGGTTGAAAGGAACTGCGTATAATGTCTTTAATTTTCCTTTTGAAAGGGCACTTGCAATCTAGAGGTCCACATGTGAAAGAAGAAGGATTGGATTGTGCAACACTCCAATTCCAAACGGTGGTACTAGTGGCAATGGGACTGGGACAAATGACATTGACACAAATCACACAATGAATGTTGAATTTGAGACACAGGCTGAATAAAATGAAGAGCAGACTCAGAATCAAATTCAAAATGACTCTTTTACTTTATCTCAAGATGAACGTTAGTTTGAGGACCCTGACTCCATTTGGGAAATGGAAGAGAATTAGCAGCTTTTAGGTATTTATACTGCACTTCATGGATCAATTTCCATTGTTCCATATTGTAGTTGATGATATTTTATATTGTATTCAATGAAATTGTGAATCATTGCACTTCATGATATTTTATTTTATATTGCACTTCATGAATCATATTCCAAGCGGTAGTTGATGATATTTTATGTTGTATTCCATGAAATTGTGATATTTTTATATTTTATATTGTATTCCACGGTATTGAATTTGATATGTGATTCTACATCATTTTTAAAGAACAACACTTATCACACTACTTATAAATTCCTATTGCATTTCCATTCACACAATCTTTGATAAATAACAGAAAGGAATATTAATCCATTCCTTGAACATAAGCTAAAAATTCAACATCCATAACTTATAAGCTAACAAAAGCTAACAGTTCAACATAAATAACTTATAAAGGTATCCACACAACTTAAACTACCAAATCACCTAAATTTCATACCGATTCTCTGCTTATTTTACAAGGTGGCAACTACCTTTTATGATATGTAATGAATAGAAATTCAAGTTGCTTTTAACCAGAAAGCAAAGAAAGGTGTATCTTTTAACTAGAAAGCTTTGAAAGGCATGCCAATATCAAACTATAAACTAAAGCACAAAGACTTGAATCACTTCAGAACTAGTAAATTTCTTTAACTGAACTCAACCATTGCCATAAGCATTCATTCAAATATAAACATCTGATAGCAATGCAATCTATTAAACATTCAGAACACCAACATAGATAACCATTGGCAAGATATTCAGAATAAATAGAATAAATCCATACACCACAACACAAAGATTATGTCTGCATGAACTTCACCATATGAGTTTCTATATTGAAAGATAACTGTAAAACAAACTTGAAAGCATAAAAGAGTTTTTTCTCTAATGAGGAAAATCAAAGTTTTGCCCAAAATATCCTAACTACATCGACCAAACCCATATTTAAAGCATAAACCAATTGTCTATGGTAACGGTTTCTTGAAGACAACCGCACCCAAAAATTAAAATAGTCTTTAACTTAAAAGAACTAAAATTAAAGAAAGTATCATGAAATGCTAAAAATAATTATGCATCACTTTTCTGCTTCATCTTCTTCAGATTTATCTTCCAGAACTTCAATCGCTTCATGTTCTAACGCCTTTTCTTGTGCCCTCATCCTAGACTTGTAATCTCAATATCTGGTGACAATTGCAAATATGTCCTTGCTCCCTAGTGTTGTAGTAATCTGTAACCTAGTTCTCCATTTTCCCAAAGCAATTTCAGACTCAACCAACATCTCAGATCTTTTCTCTTCTCCAGATTTATAAGACTTCAAGTGGATCTGCATTCTACTGAGTGTCAAGAAGGACTCCCATGTCACTGTAGTAGGATCAACTATTTCTTTATTGAATATCTCTCTAAACTTCAGAGAGATCTCTTTTATATCTAGAATCCTTTTATCAAACTCATCAGTAATTTCCACTCCCAGAATATGATAATCTTCTTTAATTTCCCCCAACATTTCAAAATATTGATCAAGTGTTTTATTAATTTCCTTCACCAAATTATCATATATATTCAATTTCCATTCCAATGAATCGAACCAGGAAGGGTCTAGCTCCTTAGGATTATTCACAATTTTCTCACCAATTAATATCTTCCAATCCATAGAGATCAATTCTTTCATTTCCTAAGAGAGAACATAGAGACTAGTTTGATATTTTCTAACTTGTTGAAGTTTTGTTACTAACTCCTTCCTTTTGTTAATAACTCGAGTGTAAAAGAGTGCAAATTTATTAAGAAAGAAGATAGCCTCTTGAGATATTTTATTGATCCCCTCACAAGTAGCTCTAGAATAGCTCAAATTCTTTTTAATTTGTTGTATGGTGAGCACATTGATGCCCTCTACTTGAGAACTTGAGGCTTCATCAGATGTAGGAGTGGCTATGGAAGAAATAAAGTTACCCAATGCGAGGACTTGAGATTGCAGTTTTATATTTTCTTTCCTCTATTCTTTCACTCTTTTAATCAAGACATTGATTGAATAATTGGCATGGTACACATCACCTTCCAGTGTTGGAGGCCCCGTATCAACATGTGTGACTTTGTAGTTTGCCTCCGTTATTTCATCTTCATTTAAATACTTCATAGGCTCAACAATTTCTAACATTTGATTTCTAGAAGTAGCATCAATCACCATCCTTGACATCCTCCTGGCTTTCTTAGGTTTTGAAGAGCTTTGAAGTAACTTTTCAACTGTATCCACTCCAACTATTATTGTAGGAATATGCTTTCTCTTCTTCTCCACTGCTTTTTTCAGCCATCCTGGGGAGGCTACTACCAAACCAAAATCTTCATTTTCACTAATAGTTTCTTTAGGAGCGCTAGGAGTGATAGGGGGATTATCAGCTGGAGGTGGAGAAGAGGGCAATTCAAACAGAGGAGGAAAGATATTATCTTCAGCGATCTGTTGAAAGATAGCTTCAGAATCTGCAGGCACAAGTTTTTCTTGATTGGTCTTCTTCTTAGGGGTAGGAGAAAGCACACTGTCTTGTTCATAGATGGTCTTCAACTTGACTATTTCTTTTGGCCTATCACCATCACCTCCTGACTAAAAATTTTCACTAGAGGACCTAACATAGGGTTTTCTCGATGATACACTTGCACTAGATGATTGCATAGACCCCTGTTCATTCTTTTGTGATGACTTAGGCTCCTGAACAAGACCAACAACTTGTTGCCATTTCCCATCCAACCAGTCCTAGGTTCTTTTAAGCATTGGGGCAACACACACCCTCATATCTGAAATTTCACTTTGGCTCCAATCAACCCTAGGGTGGGATTTATCGGGCAATTTTTCATATCCAGGATCTATGATTGTTGAATCCTTAACTACATTTTTCAGGAATATGAAATGACAGACCGAAAGCCTCTATCTGTTTTAGCATTAGCCTCATATAATCTCTTCTCAAAACTTCATTCTCATCAACACAATCTTCCTAGAAATCTTTGATAGATGGGTGATGTTGATATAAGCTCCTTCCATAGAGATTCTGCTTCACAAAATCCTTACTGTCAAAATTAGCTCTCATAAACAGATACTGGAGGTTATATTCCTTGAGAACTCCTTCAGCTCCCCTGGCCACCTAGTTTGTTTTACACATAAAAGAAGGGGTCTTCAATGGGAAGACATACCCTTCTTTCCCCATGCTCATATACTTAATATTAACCATGGCCATTTGTCAAAAAACTTCTAGAAATATCAGTAAATCTTCAGGATACCGAGGTAATTTCAATGGGGATTTCTCAAAACCCCCTATTCTCAAATAGGAAAACTTATCAAATTAGATATAAAAACTCCCAAAATTTGATACAAGAGAAATCGATTTAGGGGAAAGGCCATTTATGGATTTCCATCTAGATTCCTCACAACCTCCATTAAAAATGCATCATTAACATGACAAAAATCGCCCATTCCAAATTATTTAGTGAACTGAGGAAAGTGTTTATACACAGGCATATCAAAAGTTTGGGTTCCTTGCAGCTCCAACCCAAGCCAAAAGGACCAATGACTAGCTACAATGTACGTCAGGCAAGAACACATATAAAAAGTAGTAGTCTTATGGAATTAATTAATTGCCCATTCAAATGGAAGTAAATAACTTCAGCCTAGTCAATGAAAATGTTCTCATCACAAATTATCAAGATAAACTGACACATCCAATCCTCAAATAACTTAACTCGTGCATTCCAAACAATGCGGTGCAATAAAGCAATAGCATATGCAATTTCTTCCTTAAAATGCACTCTTTTGATTTTAGTCAACAGTTGCGACTTACCTTTCCTTTCATACTTCAACTAGGTTTTGGCCATGGAGTTCTTACACCAGTCTTCATTCGCTTTGAAAAATTCACCTGCCACTGCAACATACATGTCTTCTACAGGTTCCCTTTCTAGAATCCTCAGCACGCGGGAAACAGCTTCAGGAGAAATTTCTACAATTACAGTCCCGTTCGTGGCTTTAATTTCCTGTGACTTTGGAATGTACCTTCTCGCACATGCACTTATTAGGTCCACACTCAACATGGCTTCTGGAAACCCTCCAGCGTGAGCTAGCCCACTTTCTAATAGTTTTATATCTAGTTCAAACTTCTCGTCACTCTCTAGGTGCCCCCAAAACTCTTCTAACTTAAAAGGTCTGAGCTTCATATCCCTTATGTCAAGCCAACAATTTCCAATTCTGGACTACATGAACTCCCAACACATAAAGAAACACAAAAACAACTAGAAAAGTAGATTGCAGAAGAAGGAAATGCAACTGAAAAACTTAGCAAAAGTTTTACCACCTCAAGTTATGTCATCAACAAGACATGTGTTTAATGCCAGACCAGTCATTTTCAATTCCACTCTGCATGAGCGCAAATTCATAGAGATAGAATGTTTGCACTTGAGAAGTACTGGCCTTGGCAAAGAACGAGAATGTAGGCTAAATGTCTGAGTAAAACTTCACCACCCACTTATGCTGTCATTTTTTATAGGACATGCATTAAATGTGGAATTCAATTTCATTCCTCGAAAAGATAGCCTTTAAACCTGCATGCTTTTTGAAATTCCTGAAAAGACAACTCAAGGTTAGTACGTATATAACATTTAATTAGATGTCAGATGATGGCGCCTTTCAAAGGAAAGATAAGTCCATAATGTCGTGTGGTCGTTGAAACTTGGAACCTTAGAACCAAAGTCTGAAGTTTTGAGGTTTTTGAAACCTCTGACCCACCGACTACAAAGATGACCAAGAAAGACTTGCAACTCAACAAAGTGAACCAAGTCAAGGAATTAGAAAGTTATGAAAATTTAGAACTCTATGACAAGGTTATAAAACTCTGAGGACTAGTGACTAAGGTTAGGAAAAGCACCAAAACCACGACTTTGAGTGATAGTAACCACAATAATGAAACTAACCAAAAATATATCATTTCAATTCCAATAATAGATAATCCACCAACAAAATACTCAACAAAATCAGAATAAATCCACACACCATAACTCAAAGGTTATGTATGCATGAAATTCACCATTGTATTTCTATATTGAAATAACTCTCTCATCCTCCACCGACTACAAAGATGACCAACAAAGACTTGCAACTCAGTTACTCAACAAAGTGAACCAAGTCGAGGAATCGAGAAGTTATGAAAATTTAGAACTCCACAACAAGGTTATAAAACTTGGAGGACTAATGAATAAGCTTGTTTTTCTCCCTTATTTTGAGTCTATCATCTCTCCAGTTGTAACATTTTACATGAATTATTAATTTTCTTTGTCATTATGCATTGATGTATGTTTTAATTTTGGCTCTGGTTTAATGAACCAGTTAAAGTACCTTGATTAAAGCATGAATTCATATAAATGTTTAATGGATCTAATAAGTAGTCATGGAGATTGAGTATTGATGTGTGAATTGTAATGCAATTTCACTAAGATTATGGATGCCTAGAATTAAATTCACCTTATAGTTCATATTTTAATTGTGTTAAAAGCAAAACTTGAACATGTACTCAATGATTCATCACTCAAATAAATGCTTAATAACATAGTAACAATAGTATTAGTAGCATATACAACAATGAACATCAACAATCATTTAAAGTGTATCTAGTAGTTGAAACCACTACCAGAATTTTTCTTCAAATGATAAAATAAATAATACAGATAATTGAACATCAACACATTATTGAAGTCTGAATTTGAGATTTTTTGTTGATTATCACATGAAGGAATACATAGAGGCATTGGCAATGCAAAATCTTGCTTAAAGACAACTCTGCACAGAGCTAAGTTAGAACTTGGAAACTCATATTATCAAAAATCAAATCACTACAACATCTTTTATAGCAACTTCCACTGTTTAGGTGGTGGAATTGTCATTTTTTCTAACTAATGATGTTAGACTTGAAGATTTGTTAACAATTCATGATTCAAATTGGAACCTGTCTTGGATTCTTCAGATAATTTTGCATTCAAGGTTAGAAATGGTTTGATGGAATCCAAATAGTTCACCACATCTGGGTTCTGAGGAAACTGGCCCAAATCAATCTTCATTGCATCCTCCATCTTCTTTCTAATGAATCGCTCATTTGTGTCAAAAGCCTCTTGCAAACCAAGCTCTATGAAGTTCCTTACATTTTCATCCACCTTCTTCATCTTGTCTATAGCCAAATGCAAATATTCCTTTGTTTCATGCATTCTCAAACACTTTTCAATGATAGATGACAACGTCATTGATGTAGCAAGCTGATTAGTAATCCCTTTTGATTTCAAAACATTGTCACTGGCTTTGTAGACTGTTTGTTGAATTTGATTTGCAGATTTCTCTAATGCCAACACATTTTTGTTGTCCACTAAATATTTGTTGAGCTTCTTATTATGTTGTCTGATAGCATCAATCAATTGAAACATGTCACACAAATGATCAATCCTCTGCATTATTTCATCCCAGATCTTTTGTTTCATATGCCTCATTGTTTCTCTACAAAATGCAAGTAACTTATTTTGACAAGACTAAATTTCATTTTTTGCTTACATCGGTTCTTCCTCCAATATTTCATTTCTTTTTCTCTCCTTCTCCAATTTTTGTTCCCACTGTGCATTTCCATTCACAATGCTTAGTCTTAATTTTTCTGAAGTGGATTTTTCCTCATCATATTTCTTGTTGCTCTCATCTAGCCTTTGCTTCAGTTCATTCACTATAGTCTCATTCTGCTTATCCTCTTTGCTTGTTGATGTAGAGGCAAAAATTTTATTCTTTTTTCTAATTCATTGCTCTTGTTATCTATTGCTTTCCTCTTTGCTTTCTCATTTGCTAGGTCTGCCTGTAACTTTTCAATTTGAGTCTGCAACCTTTTTTCTCTCTATCTTTCCTTAGCAATGATGTGTACACCAATTCATTGTTCTTCTTTGATACATTAATTTCTTCAATATTTCTGAGTCCAGAAAAATCCAATTGAATATTGTTCACTTGGAATTCAGATCGAGCCATTTGATTTGCTGGTTTATTTTGAACTATGGGAACAAGAATTGTGTACTCCATGATTTATTTATTTGTGTCAAATGTGGGTGATACCATGGTTGTTGCAAGCTCTGAAGTTACAACAGACACACTCTCCATCAGTTGGTTCTTTTCTTTTTTATTCATGTCTAATTTCTTTTTAAACTCTTCAATGTAATCAAAACCTATGGACGCAGGAACAATGGAATGCTTGAATGGAAAAGGAATAGGAGTACTTTCAGTTGTTAATGATGTCACAAACAAACTAACTAGCAGTGGGGGAGTGCCTGGAAATAACTCCTTTGTGGTGGATCCACTGGTAGTGTGACTTGGACCTGTCAAAATCCTTTTCCTCTTATGTATGTCTTGATCACCTGGTGTTTCTGTGGTATATTGTATTGTTGTCCTCTTGTGTGTAATTTTTTGTTGTAGCACATGTTGACCACTACTAGTACTACTACCCATACCATCACCCCCAGAGGCAGTGCCAGTTGCTCTAAGCTCTCCACCATGGGAATGTCCTAGTTGTGATTGTGTCTGACTATGAGGATAAGGATTTGAAGCTCTAACAAATTGACTTGTATGCCCTAGGTCTACTTTTTCACCTCCAAGCCCAAGGCTAGATTTATCAACTGGTTTTCTATGCTCTACATTTGTTACCATCCAAGGGCCTTGTCTTTGGGACCCCAAAGGACCACCTTCATAACCCATTTTTTTAGCTATGGTTGCTCCTGTAGTATATGCTTCTTTTGTGGCCTCACTTAAACCAAGTTTGAAATTGAAATGGCTTTATTCTTCCCTATCATCATTAGATTCATCATCACTTTCTTTATCTTCTTGTTCATGGGTATGTGCAGGATCATCATGGAAAAAACAGGCCCTTAAGTGGCAATGAAAATTCAAAAAAATTAGAGTTAGAAAACTTGACATAAAAATTTGAATAAGTTATCTATATTATTTCAAAAATATGTAAGAATAGAATATGTGGAAAATTGAATGTAGTTTCTAAACTACTAAGTTTATTTTATTTTTAAAAGTATATTTGGTGAAAATTTGAAATTTCAATGCAGAGTACTTAAATTTCGGGAAAAAATAAGAAGTAGGTGTCGCTGACCACCCTAACCACAATAAAATGATAATATTTTTTTATAAGATTTTAAATATAAGTAGAGGACTCATGTCCCGATGTGACGATATTTTTTTGTAATTTTTTCCAAGTAAATAATTAATTATGAATTTTTTATTACAACTTTTAAAAAAATATAAAAACTCGTATGTCCGACCACCTTAACTTGGTCAAAACTTCATGAAATTCTTTTTTTAATCCTATAGTATGCTAAGCATAGAATGTGACGCATGTTTTGGATTCAAAAATATGATACCGCTTTGAAAGTTATAGATGTTTTTCAATCACCTATCAATCAGGACTTTAGTCATAATTCTAATAGAAAATGAATAATAATTATTTATTAAATTCAAAGTAAAGAATAATTTATATTGGTGGAAAGCTGAGAGTCTCCTCTACAAACCCTTTTCGTTTCATCAATTTTGGCTAAAAATAAAGTCGTCAGCCACATGGATGAAGTCTAAAAAAACAAGGTAAGTTGTCAAACACTTTTTTTGCATTGACTTCTTAGGATTGGCATGTCCAAGCCAAATACCAAAGCAAGCTCGAGGCTAATCTCTAGGCAATAAATTTTGTGTCATAAATATCAGATATCTGTTTCAAATCGGATATCCGATTTGGTTTATATATGATTTTAAAAAATGTTACACTTTATAATATATGATTTAGAAAATGGAATAAATATTTTATAGTTTATTTTAATATATCTAGTTTAGAATATACAATATAGTTTATAATTTAATATATAATATATTATATTATTATGTATAATATTTAAATATTATTTCTATATTTTAGTTAA
>VDFB02045533.1:0-47640 GCA_007258455.2 Sequoia sempervirens | reverse complement strand
ATATTTTGTGTTATTTAGAATAATATAGATTGGTTATTCTAAGCTACCTTGATGGTTTGTATAGGTGCTTGTTAGTCCAAAACGTGAACATACTACTATTGTTGAAGACTGTGCCTTGAATGCCTCTAATAGGAAAATTTTGTAAAATTTGAATTCTCAAATTGGAAACAATGTAAAATGGTCATAATTGTGTATGGGCATAATCTATACCGAGTGATGCTTTTTGAAATATGGGTCAAATTTCTAGCATTGCATAAAGGGTATGTTTAAAATGTAAAGGGGTATGTATTTTGGAAACTCAGGTTTTGTAAAGGGGTCTATTGTTGTACTTAATCGAGCTACAACCGAAGGTTTTCTTCCTGGTTCTTTCCTGTTGGTATGCTTGTTTGAACTAGGTTTTATAATATCTCCCATTTATATATAATAAATTATAGTGGCTTGCAACTTTTGCTCCTCAAATCCAACTTGGGTGCAACTTCATTTTTAGCAACTTTCATGAGGTTTTTAAGGAAATCAATGTTTCCAACCTTGCCACACCCTATAAATTCATCAAACATGTCTATTAGGACCTGCACAAGCTTGAGCCAACTTTAAATCTTGTTGCCCCCACGTTTCATTGACATTAGCAAGTTGTAACCACCATTTTTGGTGCAAGAGCACCTACACCACAATATCATTGTGGATCATTTCAATGATTAAAGTGTTAATATTTTGAGTTTTTGTCTTTAATGAGATCTAATAGTCCTAATGGTCATGTATTAGGAGTTTTTAGGTTTTAGGGTCAAAAAAACATGGAGATCCCAACTTGTCCTAGTTGTTGCTTTGTAGCCTTTAAAGGAAAAATTAGTAAATTTGTTTAGGGACAAGAAAGAACAATGTTTTTAACATGTAATGATGCTATTTCAAGCCATTAAGTGAGGTCTTAGTAAAGTTAGAAGTGGAAAAGTGCAACATTTCATTATGAGTCATATTAATGTGAAAAATGTTTGTATTTTGGCCTTCAATGGTCATTAAGGTTTCAAAAGTCAGTTAATATTGGTGGTTACAGGAATTGGGAGTTGGATTCCAAGGCATAGCAATGTACTTAAGGCCTTCAAGGGCTCAAGATAGGTTTGGTTGAAGGAGTTTTTTTCTTTGAATCAATAAAGTTTCAATTGCTCAATTCATATTTTACTGTTTTTCTTGTGTTTTCTGCCTGTGCACAAGCCATTCAAGCATTTTTGTATCAAAAATTTATGTAGAAATGTTATTACATGTCTTGATGTTATTTCAAAAGTGGAAGGTGTGGAGAACTGGGTTTTGAAATAAAATGAAGAGTTAAAGGTCTAAAAATGGTGGTTTTTTTTCACTTGAAAATAGAGTTTTTACCCTAGGGTTTGCAAAAATATCTGAGATACCAGAAGTTTCTTTGTTTTATAAGCATATTGGGGCCTAAATAAAGGTGTATAAGGTGGTGGCAGAGTCTGAAAGGTTGTGGAAGTGCTACATCCAATAAACCCTCAAGAATTACACTAAAAACAAGGGCTTTTTGATTTGACGGTTACAGATCCGTACAAATGGAATCCAATTGCAGAATCTTTGTTTTCTTGGAAATTTATTTGCTTCCCCAAGGTTTCAGGGGTCTGTGTGGTGTTTGAAGGTATGTTGCTTTGCATTTTTGGGCTAATTGAGTAGCCTGTTCAAGGGTGAATGTTTAGGAAGTCAACACTAGTCCAAAGGATTCTATGTTGTTTATCATATATGTTGTGTAACTTGGATATGGGTGTTTGAATCAGTCATGTGTTCATCTGGTGTTTTGGAAAATTGTGGAGTAATTGGACAAAAACTAGTTTCTCACTATTACAGGGGTTTAAGGGGGTTAAAGAGGGAAATGTGTATTTAGTTTCTTGTCAAGTTTGAGGGAGTTTTGGAATGTCCAAAGAGGTAAGAATAATCTTGTTAGATGCCTCAAATAGGCAGGTTGCAAAGAGTTTGTGATTGTGCCCTTGTGTCTGCATCAATTTTTCACCTAATTTCACTTGGTCCAATGTAGCTCAAAGTGATTCAGTGTATTTCATTGCAAAAGAGGACTATCCCTAGCGTAAACATACCCATCCAGACATGTTGGAATAGTCTGTTTGGTCGTACAAGTTGCGGAATGAAAGTTGCACCACTTTGCAACTTTACACTGCTTGCATCTGACAACTTTTCCCTTCACTAAAAAGTCATCACCACAGGAAAATTCCTTCGAGATAGAAAAAATTGAGAGAGGTTTTTGTAGAAGGTCCCAACACGATCCCACAGCCTCAAACGAAGAGTTTGTAAGCATCACGGTCTCTAAGAAATATCCCTTCAAAGATTGCTATCTTTTAGCACTTTGGACTCTTAAGGGAAATCAACGGTCCAATGTAGCTCAGAGTGATTCGGCATATTTGGGTACAAGAGAGGACCATCCCTAGCGTAAATGTACCCATTCAGACGTGTTGGAACAGTCCATTTGGTTGTAATGAAAGTTATGGAATGAAAGTTGCACCACTTTGCAACTTTACACTACTCTGACCGCAACTCTTTCCCTCCACCTAAAAGTCATCACCACCAAAAGAAAACACCTTGATATAGCAAAACCTAGAGAGGTTTTGTAGATGGTCCCAACACAATCCCATAGCCTCAAACTAAGAGTTTGTGGGCATCACAAATTCGGTGAGTCAGATCTTCAATATTGTTGCTCTTTAGCACTTTGACCTTAAGGGAAATCGTCAGTCCAATGTAGATCGAAGTGATTTAGCATATTTGGGTGCAAGATAGGAACATCTCTAGCGTAAACGTACCCATTTGGATGTGTTGGAACAATTCGTTTGGTCGTACGAGTTGCAGAGTGAAAATTGCACCACTTTGCAACTTTACACCGCTTGAATTTGGCAACTTTTCCCTCCACTAAAAAGTCATCACCACAAGAAAATGCTCTCCTCGGATACAGAAAAAATGAGAGGTTTCTTTGTGAAGATGGGTCCCAACATGATCCCATAGCCTGGACCTAAGAGTCCGTAGCATCATGGTCTCGAAATAGACCTTCAAAGAATTCTTTTCCTTTTAGCACTTTGGACCTGGCGGAAATCGCCAGTCCAATGTAGCCTCAAGTGATTTGGTGTATTTAGGCGCAAGAGAGGACCATCCCTAGTAGAATTACCCATCCGCACGCAGCTGGAACAGTCCCATGCATCGCATCGAGTTGCGGAATGAAAGTTGCACCACTTTGCAACTTCTTTACATTGCTTGCATCCGCAACTTTACCTCCCTCCACTCAAAAAGTCATCACCACAGGAAAACGCCCTTGTGATAGCAAAACTGAGAGAGGTTTTTGTAGATGGTCCCAACACGCATCCCATAGCCTTAGATCTAAGAGTCTCTGTAGCATCACTGGCCTCCTCGAAATAGACCTTCAAAGATTGCTTCCTTTAGCACTTTGACTCTTTAAGGGAAATTGTCGGTCCAATGTAGCCTTGGCAGTGATTTGGCATATTTGGGTGCAAGAAAGCGACCATACTAGCGTGAACGCATCGCATCCCGGACGACGCGGTTGGAATAGTCCGCTTGGTCGTGACGAAGTTGCAGAATGAAAGTTGCACCACTTTGCAACTTTACACCGCTTTGCATTTGGCAACTTTTCCCTCCACCTAAAAAGTCATCACCATAGGAAAATTCTCTCGAGATAGCAAAACCGAGAGTGGTTTTGTAGAGGTCCCAACACTCCATCCCATGGCCTCGATGGAGAGTCCGTAAGCATCACGGTTCCCGAGAAAGGCCCTTCAAAGATTGCTTCCTTTTAGCACTTTGGACTCTTAAGGAAATCTAGTGCCATAGTTAACTTCTTCAAAAACTTGGTTTGAAGTAATTTCATTCTTTTTTGTGCATTTAAAATGGATTTTAAGCCTTCCACCCTAAAACTGACCTCTAAATAACTTCAAACACCTTAACTACCTCATTCTTATTCATTTGTTTTGCAAACAAGCATTTTCATTCCAAGAGGCTGAGCTTTCATTTTTGCTTGTTGGATTGAATGCGGACCATGACACAACTTTCTTTTTTCAAAAATTGTTCAACATCATTGAACTAAGAATTTATCACACATTTTTAGAGAAACAAAGGAGTACCACAAACTAAAACACATTACACTTCGGTTCTCACTGACTTGATGTACTCTTCAACATCTCTCTTCTCTAAAAGCGACCTCTAAATCACTTCAAACATCTTAACTACCCTAAAAGCGACTTCTAAATCATTTCAAACACCTTAACTACCTCATTCTTATTCATTTGTTTTGCAAACAATCATTTTCATTTCAAGAGGCTGAGCTTTCATTTTTTCTTTCAAAGAAAAATCTTCCTATGCCACTGTTACACTGCACAGGTAAACCAGGTTTTGTATTGTGGACCTATATTAAGCTACCACTCTCAACACCAATGTAACAATAATACAAAATAACTTTTGAGATTGCAAGAAGACATCTGATAACTCTTGAGTGTACTAAAATAATTCTTATGATTTTTGAAGAATGCTGATAACTCTACTCAGTTGTCTTATTTTTTCAATATCATACAAATTGAACCCTGACATCAATAGACTTTGTATATCAAGCTACCACAATTCAAGTTTCAACGATGAATATTTATCATGCATGTTTTAAATGACATTCAATTTTATGGTGTTTTTTTTGTTTATATGATGTTATGTGATATTCTAATCGTAATTCATGCTTCTAGGCTACACACACACACACACACACACACACACACACACACACATATATATATATTATTTTTACATGTTTTCTCCATTGTTCGGCCCCTACACCGCAAGTAAATTGTTGCATAGCATGTGGAATGAGGGGCAGCAGGCCTGCTATCCCTTTAAAGTTTGTTTGAGTGCATTTAAAATGAAATTTTAAGCCTTGCACCCTAAAAGTGACCTCTAAATAACTTCAAACACCTTAACTACCTCATTCTTATTCATTTGTTTTGCAAACAAGAATTTTCATTCCAAGAGGTTAAGCTTTCATTTTTGCTTGTTGGATTGAATGCAAATTGTGACACAACTTTCTTTTTTCTAAAATTGTTCAGCATCATTGAACTAAGACCAATGTAACAATGATACAAAATAACGTTTGAGACTGCAAGAAGATGTCAAAATGGCTAGTGTACTAAAAGAATTCTTATGATTTTTGAAGAATGCTGATAACTCTACTCAGTTGGCTTATTTTTTCAATATCATACAAATTGAAACCTAGCATCAATCGACTCTCAGATATCAAGCTACCACAATTCAAGTTTCAACGATGAATATTTATCATGCATGTTTTAAATGACATTCAAGTTTATAGTGGTTTTTGTTTATATGATGTTATGTGATATTCTAATCATAATTCATGCTTCTAGGTCTGACATATATATTATTTTTACATGTTTTTCCATTGTTCAGCCCTCAGACCTAAGTAAATGGTCGATAGCTGCAGGAATGAATGGGTTAGCAGGCCCAAGACCCCTTTAAAGTTTGTTTGAGTGCTTTCTTTTCATTTTGTGAGTTTTGTGCCAAGTTTCCTCAAAGAAATGTGGTCTCATAGAATTCCATGACAAGCTAATGCAATTGATAGCTGCTCCTAGTTATTAGTTATGTAATGTGAAGTAATTGCATAACTTCTAGGTTGACTTTGTAAAACTATATTGTTATTGAATTTTTCATCTATCAGCATCTAGTTGTTACTTATGCAATGTGAAGTAATGCTTTGAGTTTGAAAGATGTGCAATGCAATGTAATCACAATATGAATATAAACTACATAATATTTAACCATTCTTTTTATGCTATTTTACATTGATATTTAACCATTGCTCACTTGATTAAATTTTCAAAGAGTTTAATCATGCACATGAGGAGGAAATTAAATTTTGATTGTCAACTTCTATATATCAAATTATCCAATAATCAAGTGTATGTCCATATACAAAAATGGCATCAACGCCAACTCAAACAAATTTTTACAATATGTGGCATATGCCATCTCGGTATCTATTCAATATTTACATGCCAAAATGTCTATCTCATCCTAAACTACTGTGGATCATCAAAATGGAGCCTCTTTGAAGCACTCGTTGGCTCAAGGTAGCTGCACAAGAAAAAGTCAAACCACAATTGAGATTAGTTATACTATATAATTTAAAATTGAATAATTAACATAAAAATCAATACACATTGAATTATAATTGAACTCTAAAATTGAAATCTTGATTACCTGAAATATCTGTCTCTTCAAAGGGTTAGGAGTCCTAGAATATACCCTCTCAAAGAACTAACCAAACCAACTTTTGTAACGTCAATCTATATATGTGAACAAAAACATGAAATTGATCCAAGTTAGCATAGAATTGTCAGTAATAAGAACATATTTACCAAGCACAAAATAAAATAAACACATACCTCTTTAGGCTGATCTTTTTCTGTATCTCCTTTAGGTGTTTCAACACCTCCTCCTTCAGGTGTTCGAATACCTACTCCTTCAGGTGTTGTGGCACTTATCAACAATGATGTATAGCTCACAATCGCCTGTACATAAAAATGACAAGTAAATATGAAACTACGAATCTATGTCAATGTATGTATAATCAATAAAAGATCTTATAAATCTTAATTCAATCAAATTTGAGTTCAATTACCTTTCCCTTATCTAACATTGTGCCTCCATAGTCTAGAGAGCGTTGCACCTCGCTCGCACTAGGCGTTTCCTACAAGCAGAGAATAAGATAAACATATAAGTTAATATATAATTTCATTAATGACAATTCAAATGACAAGCAAGTATACAATAAAAAAATGTAAATGAGTGAGTGAAAATACATACTGTGTGCATCTCAAGGCCAAATGAAATGACCCTAAGGGTGCTATCAGTCACCCGTGTGAGCTCCTCCTCAGACATTAATTGTTAAATAGACCAAGTAAATAAATATTAGTACTTGATACTATCTCTTATTAATATTCATTTAAAAAAAAATGCAAGTTATGAATTTACACCTTAAATGTTACCTGTGTAACTACTCCAATGTCCACCTCTCTAGCAGGAGAGGACTCTGTAGGGTGTGCTCCACTCGCCTGTGTGTGATCTGCTATAATCTCCACATCCTGGATGTCATAATCAAAAGTGTCTAATGGATGCTCAGGGGGTTGTACAATAGGACCCAAACATATTTGATGGCATGCATTGTAAATATATGGCACACAAATATGTGGACCCGAGGAGGATGATGCAGCAACACTGGATCCATCGCCAAGATCACCAGACTGTGGCTGAGCTACTGAAGAAGCATGGGAAACCAAAATACCACTCAAAGAGTGAATGGCCTGGATAGTTTGTGTGGCTGCATCCTTTGTAATATATGGATGTTGTAATGGAGGTGGTGGAGGAAGGGGAGGATGGGGAACATGTGGGTGCCTGACTACTCTAGTTGCCCCTGGCCTATCCTAGGGCATACCTCCACCAATGCCCTGGAAGGGTTTAATGTCAAAGTAATTGACATGATGCCCTAACAAAAACTCAGCATATAATTTTTTAATAAAGTAAAAAGGTACATCAAGATTATTGTTGGGTGGTTTATCAAAAACCATACACCAACGATCCTAAAAGTTATCTACTATGCCCCTATGCGTGCACCATTTTATAGAAAGTTTTGGTTTGTTAACATTAACTGGAAAACCAGTGCTGGGGTTAATAAATAAAGAGGTTATTTGGGATTTTGTTATTTGGAGATCTTTCACATCTTCATAAGACAATCCACATGCATAATATTCCCTCATGGTTTCTTGCCACAAATGAAAGGCATTATGTTGGGTGGAGAGGGTTTCTACATTTGTAATTATTCTTGTCAATGTGGTTGACATATGGGATAATCGAGGGATTTTCTTATAAACATCACAAATGCCCCTCAATTGCTCCAATTTTTCATGAATTAAGTCTTCAATTGATGGCTGCGGAGGTGGTGGAGCATTTTGCATTTTTGCATTTTGATTCTCAACTGGTGGATTTTCATTCTCAACTGGTGGAATTTGTGCATTCTCATTCTCAGCAGCCATAATGCCGATTAAAGTTAAAAGTAATTAATCTAATTAAAATTAGACAATATAAATGAAAATATTATAAAAATACCCTAGTTTTTTTTTTTAAAAAACATTCATTTTTTTACAAAAATCCATTCTAAACTCAATTGTTTCATAAAAATTCAATCAAAAACCCTATTTTGAAAAAAAATCCACAAAAACATTTTTTTTTATCAAAATCCATTCTAAATTCAAAATTTTCATAAAAATTCAATCAAAAACCCTATTTTGAAAAAAAATCCACAAAAACATTCATTTTTTTATCAAAATCCATTCTAAACTCAATTTTTTCATAAAAATTCAATCAAAAACCCTATTTTAAAAAAAAATCCACGAAAAACTATTTGAAATTATCTAAATCTAATTCAAAATTGAATCAAAGAAAATAAAAGTAAAAATTCTTACCTTTTCAAATCGGATTTTGGCCAAATCGGATATCCGTTATGCGAAGAATCTCCTCACTGTGCGCTTGCGGGTTGTTGACTGTGAAATGACTTTAAAACAGCGACAGAGTTTGTATATATATGCTTTTTACAAATCGAATATCCAATTTGGATCGGATATCCGATATGGAAAACTAGGATTGGTGTTTGCTATGGTGGTGTATTGACACTCGATCCTAAAAAAAAGTCAACACGGTATTTTTGCATTTTTGAGTCGATGAAAGACGTGTTTTTTTCCTTATTGCCACTTTTTGGCCCACCATGATCCTGCACATACCCTCATCTGGATGCTGTATATTCCACAATTTGCTAAACTCACAATCTTCTTTGTTATCTCCATGCTTTACAAGAGCTCTTAGACCACCTAGCTCCTTCCTCATAAACCAAAAGGCAGTAATTTTTTATTGTGACCAATTTTTTTCTGTAACTTCCTTCTCTAGAGAATCTGGCATTTTTACTCTGCTAGATGGTTTATGAATTTTTTCATAAAAAATGTTGTACCTCCTAATTGTCTTTCGATGCAATGTCATAATTTCTGCTAAGAATTGTTCAAAAGAAATACCATTCTCAGCAACACTTTTCTCCATTTCTATTTTGACCTCATCCCAATAATCCTTGTTTCTCAAGTTTTCAAGCAAGGGTTTACTTTGATGTTGAATTCTACTTGCAACATTCTTATTGAGCACAATCATTGATTTGATGGTGTCACATGGATCATACTGCTAGTGACAGATAGCATCAAAATAAAAATAAAATAAAAGATTATGTGCCACACTAAATGCTTTTCTCTCGAATGTGATCCCTCCACATGAAAAAGGTAAATAAGGAAATAAGGTCTTCTTTTGCTAACCGGTAAAGTGTAGTTTATCGGTACTCTGCATCTGCCTTACATATTCCAAAGCAAAAACCCTTTTTGTTACATGTATTGGAAGTTTGTATGGTTGTACTCCTGATCCATAAAATCTTAGCATAGTATATTCTTCCATTAAGTACCAATCAACCAATTGTATTTCTTTTCCTAGTTGAATGCAGTTTCTACATGACAGGCAATCTAGGAATTGGAGTATTTGTAATTGCTTGATGCAATGGAGCCAAAAAGTAGTTTACAAAATGATTGTAGTTCCTTCAAGAATCATGCATCCTTATCACAGTGGTCCATTCATATACTGGAGCCATTTTATTTTCCTCAACATTACTATAGGGTTGAATCTGAAGCTTGTTGATCTAAAACATTCCTCTAAATTTGAATAGAAAAAGATAGCATAAGTAGGTTGTGAACCTAAATGTCTTGGTGGAACCTCCTTTAATCATTAAAAATTGTTTATGCATGGATTCTACAATGTGCCCAATAAAATTATATTTGACATGTGGAACACCATAATGGATATTATATACCATTTCAAGGAGGTTTGCACCCACTTCCAAATTGCTATCCAATCTGAGGAAAAATGCTAGCATGGAAATAGTATCCTGAACCCATGGTTTAAAAATATCCAAATCATAAGGAGGCTTATTATCACCTTTCAATTTGTTTCTATCCTGAACTATTCTATTTAAGAAATATTTTTTCTCCATTTCCTCCACTGCTTCATAATCACTAGCAAGATTTTCTAGGTCAATATGGACATTTCCAAATTCTTCGGTTGTAAACCCCAACACTTTTCCAAGTTCTTCTGCATTAATGGATAACAATTCTTCTTTTCTATCTTTATTAACAATTGCTCTTTTGTTATCATTATAATTTAGGGCACAAACCATGATAAATTTTGGGCAAGGGAAAACCTCATGTAACATCATGCACCCTAATCTAGTTACCCATGGTGCATTGGTACTATTAACTTGCATTTTCTTTGCAACCTTATTTTGAGATGAAAATATAAGTTCTGAGGTATGCCTACCATAGGTTTCAAGATAATAAAATATCATGGTATTCATCAGTGAAACCTGGGGTTTTAAGCAATTTTGCATAATGTATTTTTTTATCCGACATTGCTCTAGTGGTACTGGTGGTAGACATGGTTTTTTTTTTTAGGTAAAAGTGGTAAACCATTGTAATTATATTAATAGTGAATATTAGTTTTGCAAAACCCTGGTTCAGGTGAGCATACTAGTGGGAAAGAACTAGGAAGAAAACCCCCAGTTATAGCTCGAGAAACAGACTGACTCTTTACAAGACTGACTAGATTACATAGACTTGAAGTGACAGATTGACTCATTACCACATCAACTAGATTTCATGGATCTCCCAATTACATTTTCCTCATACAAAATATGCCCGAACAACACCCATTACATTAAGAACCCATTGCATTGTAACCCAATTATAAAAAATCCCCATTACATAAGAAAAGCCACTATTTCTGATCCAATTTCATTGAGAAGCCAAAATCCATTACAAATTAGACAAAATTAACCTTTTTCCAAAGAATAACAATTCAGGAAACCAGACGATCAAAATGAAGAAGACCCGTTTCTTGCCCTTTGTGGACCATTAACCAAGCTTGCTTCTTGCAACAATTACTTTTGTTTGGAGACAAAATCATGAGAAGGAACTGATTTGTTTATGTCAGGAACATAACGGTAACAAAACCTTCTCTTTCCAGCATAAGGTACATTAGAAAATTGCAAATCATGAACACATGTATGATTTCTTAAGAAAGAAATCGCATGATACTTTCTCTTAAACTCATCTATTTCCTCCATGGAAAATGCATTTTTGTGCTTGTTGAGGGCTTGATATAAATGTGCAGAGATATCATGCATTGTTGATGGTAGACATGTTGATACAATGTGAAATTGTGAATTCTCTATTAGTCCTCCTTAATTTTTCTTAATTCTTAAGCCTCTTAACCCTAAACCTTAGCTTCAAAGTTTGATAAAATAAGAATTTAAGAAATGTCAAACGATGAAACGTAGCCGCAAGAATTCTTTAACTTACCCGGATTTTGATTCTTGAAACTGGGTTACTGGAATGGCTTTGTTGGAAGTGGAACTGTGGAACCTAGAACATGGTGGTGCACTGCAATGAGCAAATTGAAGACTGAAATCTCCCTGTGTGTTGACCCTCTCACTTCAAAATAAAATCACTTAGAAATAGAAAGTGTTGTTTTTTCGAACGTTAAAGTGAATGAAACTGAAACATCTACGTGTTACTTCCGAACTACACAATTAGTACATGGCTGACAACATTTAAAACAAGCCATTTATGATTTACTCCTACATTGACAACAAATTCTAAACCGTTGAAATTTGTTAATATAACGGTTATAGGGTGATCCTGGAGGTTTAAGTTTGCAAGCCTAACACTCTGTGCATTTCATTGCAGAATGCAACTACAACCACTATTGAATTTGACTCCAATTTCTGACAAACGTTCGTTGGTCGTTCGACAAACATTTGTTGGAAAATCAACGAATTGACGAAAAAAATTTCATCGCTATTTTTTTGTCGAAATTCTGACGATGAATTAAACGTCGAAATAACATCACAGATTTTTCGGTCGTCGGGATCATAAAATGACTCGGATGTTTGTCGGAATATTGACGAAAACTTCGTGTATCCACCGATGAATTACAACCAAAATGCAATTGCAACGGCTCTTTCGAAGCGTCAAAACAACACCAAAAGTTCGTAGCCATTTCGACGAAATAGGCAAGGAGTTACGACGAAGTCTTCATCACAACTAAGTAACTTCATCGGACCTTTTCTGTGATTCGTCGGCAGCCTTTGTCGAAATTGCGACGAAATGGGCAAGGAGTTACGACGAAGCCTTCATCGCAGCTAAGCAACTTCGTTGGACCTTTTATGTGATTCGTTGGTGGCCTTCGTCGAAATTGCGACGAAATGGGAAAGGAGTTACGATGAAGCCTTTGTCACAGCTAGAGCAACTTCGTCGGACCTTTTCGGTGATTCGTTGAAATTGCGATGAAACAATGCAATTTTTTTTTAAAAAAAAAATTCGTTGAAATGTACCATCACATAGACTCTTGGCGATGACTGCCTAAAGCCAACCCATCGGTGAGAGATCAATCATCGTTACAGGATAGAAAACTCACTTCGATAGTCCATGTCTTGCCAATGACTTCCGTCGGCAAGACAGATCCAATGTCACACTGATCTGACCTCTTCAGGAGTTTTGAACACTGCTAGTTATTAGCAAGACATTCTGAGGGTCTCGCCGATTAAACAAGTGTCTAAGAGAAAGTAAACAAATGGAACCTATTAATTTTATTATTTTGGGGTTCTTTAAATCATAGAATAGATACCATCTTCTTGTGTATAATGTACTTATATTCATATTTGAATTTGAGACCAATTGTCATTGCACATTCCATTTTACTTACACAGAGTATTCTATAAGCAATATATTGATAATGCTAAATGATTTACTGTGTTGTACAACTCTACCTATCATCACAGTTTTATTGTACCCCCCGAGAGAATCTTGCAAAGACAAGTTTACAATACCAAGTCAAATAATATGAAAAAGACTTACTTCCATACAAATTAAATGATTATTCTCACAATGGCAATTGTCTAATTACAACAACAATTCCATGAAAGTTTATCCATGCTTCATAAGAGATGACTGATCATACATACAGACTACAAGATGCATAGAAAAAACATTACACTTGAGAACAACCAAGGGATAATAAGGGAAGGAGTTAAGAAACGTCTGGATTGAAGAGAAAATGTGTAGGGAAAATGTTGAGCAGTGTCGAGAGAACAGAGCTTGTAGAACATATTCTTGACCTAATCAAGCTCTTGAACAACTTAAAAAAAATTAAAATACTAAAACATACATGAGACATGTAATGAAATTCCAGTATCTGCTATCTTTTTCATTAATGTAGAGGTAGGTAAAGGAGAAATAATTATAATTGTAACACTATTCATAGTCAAGTAAATTATGTTCATAATTTGTGTTCAATGGAGCTCAGTTTTATCATTATACTGCCCATCTAATACCATATTTTAATCTAGGGTTCAACTATCTCAGATCTAAAGAAGCGCCTTCAACTAACCATTTAAAGTACTATAAAATAAGGTAAGACTTTTACTTGAGAAAGATTGGGTACACTTGTAGGATTAAATTTCTCGCAATCATCAGGATTTATTGGCACACAGACACAACCTGCAACATATGAAGTAATGGATGACTACAAGTTAGTGAAATGGTCCTTAATATGTGAGTGGTTTGCAAATTGATTGGTAGAAAATAAGGTTACAAACAGATCTACATGAAAAATTATGAGGACAATCTACTGTAATCATCAAAATAGATGAAAAGTGCAAAGGAAAGAGCTGAGCTACATCTCTAGAGCCTAAAAAAACACATGCAAGAAACATAAAAAAAAGAACAAACCAATTTTTGGATGAATACAAAATGGTGCCTTCAGCAAGTGATTCATATGCTTTCACACCTAACACAGGACATTAAGAAGATTTTAGTCTTCCTCTGTGAAATTAACTACTTACATAATAAACCCAGAAACCAATATTATATACCTCCATGTCTAGCTGAGGGTAGGTATAAGAGAAAAAAAATTCCTCAATGCAATGCCGAAAAATATCAATGTGTGTGTAGGTTTGTATTACTCAAAATATCATTTCACTGCCTAAGGAAAAATACCAAAGTGATGTTTTAAATTCAATCTTCACATAGGCTCCCTTATTGCTACACATGCATATACAAGAATTATTTGAGCTCTAAACTATTCAAATATTAAGGATTTAATTAGCTATAAGATGGAAAGTTGTTGTTTAGACATAATCCATCATCTTTTACATATCTTTATTCACTTCTAGCACTTCAGATAAATTTGTGTAAATGAGACAGAAATGTGAATCTTTTATGACAAAGAAAATTCTTAAAAGGAGGGGGGAGAGAGCAAAGGGTAGGGGGAAAGAGAATGCTTGAATACATAGCAAAGTATAACATTTTGATCATTATAACAATGAAATGAATCTTAAGTTTGAAGCATTAATATCATTTACAACATTTATGATCAAGAATGAATGTAAGTAGAGAAACTTTTGCATACTTGCAGATGGTACAAAATTTCATGGTTAAGTGGAAGCCTCCCATCAACAACAAGATCCAAATATCCATGTATCTATCTCAATCAAGCCTCTAAACCCTTTAGAGCTGTCAATTTTTCCACTAACCTGTTATGCACAAAAGTCAAGTTTTAGAGTTATGTCACTACTAAAAACAAAAGAAACAGAGCTTTGAAACCAGATCCACACACAACACAATGTGGTATTCATAAAAATCCATACAAACAAACTAAACTCAAAACATTGGAATGGAAACAACTTCAAATTATGATGCAGAGCATGGATTCAGGGTATAAAGAATCATTTTTCTGCCACCATAGTGAAAAGTTAACACTTTCTTTCATCTTTGCATATTGGTTTGATGCTTCAAATGATGCATATCTTATATTGAAAAGTGCATTACCTTATTGAGCTTCTCTTTATTTCGAGAATAGTTTAATATTCTCTACTTAACATGGCCAACCATGTGACGGTGGAAGCTCATTTGGCCCTTTCCCGCCCCCCCCCTCACATCACTCTCAATTCTCCATACTCAATCATATAACATTAATCATTCATTCATCCATTAATAACATATAACATTCATTCATTAACATATAATATTCATTAATTAACATATTCACATTCATTCATTAACATATAATATTCATTCTTTCAGTTTTTACATATTATCAAAAATATGGTTGTCATGATATGATTACAATCACTTTTTTTTGTTTCTTTTTTAAAGCTAAAAAAATCTGAAGTGGAGTATCATTTTCTAAATCACCTGTCCCCCCTTTAGTTGTTCCCCCTCTGCTTGTGATCTTAATGTACTTAGTCATCTGCTCATGAAGTGGACGCCTGCAAGGGGTCTCTGCAATAATAAAAAGAAATGTTAAACGATATGTTTTATTATTATTGTTACAAGTATTTCATTAATTAAAAGAACATTAGAGTGGTTCTTCACTGATGGGTCCACATCATGTTCCGAACTTCTTATAGACTCATGCTCAACATGTTGAACACCCTCTAAATCTCGATCTGCAGTTGAAACACGAAAGGTTACATTAATTAATACACCAATTGAAATTAAATATGTTTAAGAGAACATGAGAGTGGTCCTCTTTACCTGATGGGGCCACATCATGTTCCTAATCTTCTCTAGCCTGATCATGCTCAACATGTTGATCACGCTCTACATGCTCTAAAATTGAAACACGAAAGGTTACATTAATTAATACACCAATTGCAATTGAATATGTTTAAAATAACTTTAGAGTGGTCCTCTTTACCTGATGGGGCCACATCATGTTCCTGATCTTCTCTAGCCTGATCATGCTCAACATGTTGATCGCGCTCTACATGCTCTAAAGTACCAGGATGCACACCATGACCTTCATCTGCAGGTTGTGCTCCACCCTCACCAGACTGCATTTCAATGTCATGTGCAGTATTATCATTGCTTGAATGCTTAAAACAAATAGGCATGTACTTACTTTATGGTGGAAATTAATATTGAATATATTGCACAAGTATTCAATTTTAAATAAACTTTATTGAGTTTATTTACCTGTGTGTCGGATGCAATGGAAGATTTCATTTGCCCAGTCAAGACTCTTAGGCATTTAGCCACGGCTCCATAGCCTTGCTGGAAGGCAATCTTCAGGCCATCTTCTGTGGGAACTTTGTTGAATTCAGAGCCCTACATTTTTGCATAAGATCATGAATTTTGCTTCTATAGTGTGATAAAACCAAATTTATTTTCAATTTATTATTTGGATACAATATTTCATTTATTGATACTTACAATTCGTGTGGCTAATTTCATATAACCACCAAAGCCAAGTTTGTGTTGCCCGTGTTTTTCTAGTCTTGCCTTTGTTGCCTTCGATGTGTCGAGAAGCCTATGAAAAGTTTGAAATAAGCTAGATTATGTAAAAATAAAGAGTAATCAGTATATAATTACATTGTTGATAGTATCACATACCTTCCTTGGCCCAGTGGTGTCTTGCCTTTTTTCGTTTCAGCCTTCTCCTTTCCATCTGACACCAGGTCCTTCCACTCCCTCTCCGGAATCATGGGGGGACACTCATACTTTTTGTTCTTCTCTAAATATGAACTATATTGGTCCCTCACATACTTTAGATAGGTACTAGCTTTCTTAAGGACCTTGGTTCAATTGAATGTTTTATCACCGAAGAGCACAACTAAACGGTTAATGAGCTCATCTTTTAAATCCTGATTTTGGGCATTCCACTGTGTATGTATGGTGGGCCCGAAGAGCTCCAATGTAATATCACTTAGATGTTTACAAAAAATATCATTTTCTGCAAAATGTTCATGGGATCAATAGTCTAAAAAGAGCGATCAATAAGAAAATTTCAATTGGATTATATATAATAATAATTAAAACATTTTAAAGTACCTGGAACCTTCTCTATCTTTATGGGAACGAAATCCTCGCTCACCACAAATGTGACCGACAATGTTCCTGTACTAGAAATACAAGAAGATCTAGGAAATGCTGCTAAAATATCACCAGTACTAGTGGCCTCTGCATCCCCAGGTACATGTCCTGATGCATGTTCTGGCATGTGTTCACTGCCAGAGGGTTGACTAACAGATGCCTGCATGGTATTTGTTGCCGACATTTCAGATGACAATATAGCATGGATGATGGGGTTAGATGATGTGATGTATGCATAGGAATATCAGGATAGACACTTGTACCAACCCCTACTCCTCGAGCAGCACTTGCAGTACCCTGATCATGGCTAGGAGCATCATGAGGACGCAAAAAATTCTGTAAAAACAACACATATTTTAGTTCATGACATAAAAGAGTACAAAATATAAAACCATGAATGAACTTATGTTATAATTAAAGACTTCATGACAGCTTACTTGCAAGTTTTGTGATCTCTCAGTCAATATTTTAACCCTCTCTCTTATCTCATTTATTTGAGGCACTATGAATAACAACTTAAGGATTTCTTCATTGCATTTTTTTTTGGTCTTCCTTATCATATCGAGAAGGTTTGTTGAATAAGCGATGTCATCATCACATAATATTGATTGCACCTCCCTATGGATGCTCTTGTCTACTGCTGGTTCCTTTCCCTGATCAGTCGACTGCAACAAGAATATTAAAAACATTATTGAAATTAACCCAATAAACTTATCAAAACAACATAATAATAAAATATCTTGCTCATATCTAATTTGTACAATTACAATGAGGTAAACTTGTCGGGTAGAAGCGCCTGAAGATAAATCACGATTTGTGATCTGGGTCAGAGCCTTCTCCGTATGATCAATGTCCCGCTGTGACAAAAATTAAATATAAAAAAACATTACTGAAATGAAGCCAATAGACTTAAGAAAAAGAAAGAAAGAATAAAATAGTATATTGGAGTCATTAATTGGAGGTTGGGTAAAATGGTACTGTTATCTCCTAGAAATGCACCTTATGCAAAGTTATGAAAAACTAAGCTTTTCTAGAGAAACATGGGATCATTTCAAGACTGTTGGTCACTTAGAGTTGAAATGAAACTCTGGATAAGGTCGGCTCCTAACTAGAAATATCACTTAACTACTAATCTTCGTAAGGAAAAAGGAGGAGTGCATGAAAATGGAAATTAAATCCTATGGTGATACACCAAATTTGCTCAAAACATGTACAACTACTTAACACACAGTTTTCAATCAACTAATAAAAGCTGATATGCACAACTCAATACTCATATGATACTGCATAAATGTTTCATAAGAAAGCTACGATACACACAGTCCTAGAAGGATGATAAATTCTCCTCACAACTAAAATATGTTTACATCACTAGCATAACCTATAACCTGCAATATGCATATCTCATCTGCTTGAAAGTGCTATTAATGAGACGTATTAACAAGGAATAAGAAAAAAACTCACATGTAAATATATCAATCATCCGACACACTCAACAAAACAGATAACTAAAAAGGCAGAAATTGCTTTCTTTATTGATCTCCAAAGGTGAATCTCTACCATACAATGTCTGTAAATGAGTTACAAAACTCAGTATTCTTTTCTAAGGACTGATAGAAGTCACAAAGTAGAAAAATATGCAAGTAAGAACTCTCCTACAAAATGAGGAAAAAATGCCATATATACAAAACGTGTCAGCTCCTGCCCTAGGGCCTACAAAATATCAGTTTTTTAGAAGGGTCGACCCTCAGATCTTTTGAAAATAAAGTTAATGCATTCAATGTACATCCTTGTGTCCATGTCGGTGAAATATTGTTCTAGGGATGGCCCTTCAGATCTTTTGCAACCCTCGCATTAACTTCTGGCCCCGTGTCCACCTTCGAACTTCCATCAGAGCTGCCTTGAATGCCCTAAAGCATTATCATAAATGTCACTCTACCTTTTCCAGCAGACATCCCAACTGTCCCTGAGACTCATAGCTTCTTCCTTTTGTTTTAGATCTTTCTTCAAGTTGATCCCCTCGAAAAACGACATCGGGTTTATCCTACTTAGATCCTTACAGACAAACACCTCTGTCCATCGAACGATCCATCATATTTGATTGTAGAGTGGATCCATGTTGCTTTCATCCTATTGATTTCCCTCACAGGGGTACTCACAATAGTCAAACTGCCCATGGTCCATCTTTAGCTCCTTCTAATTGGTTGAATTCATTCCACGTAAGATTCCTGGGTGGTCAAAGGTCGCTTCGTCAGAATCACATGTCGGTGAGACACTAGCCATGTCTCCCCGATGCAATTATCCCCTTCAGCAGTTATCAACATAGCTCCCAACCGTCGGCAAGAGTTCATAGCGAGTTTCCATTGGTCATACCGATATTCCTTTCTATTGGCAAATCCATCGCTATCGGCAAGACTCTCTCAGTCGGCAGGAGGTCATAGCAAACACTAAGAGTCCTACCGATATCTTTTTCCATGGGCAAGTTGATCGCTATTAGCAAGACTCCCCTTAGTTGATGAGAGATTATACCGAAGCCCCCATCGTTCAGTGAGACCAACATCTTTCGGCGAGACATCATGCAGAACTCAAACCCCGCGGCCAGGAGTCTTACCGATTCCAAATATCCTTTCGGCAAGACCCTTCTGGGTCGGCAAGACCTCATATCGAGCGCCAAACATTACACCGAGACCTTTCGTTTCTGCAAGACCTCACCTCGTCGGTGAGACATCATAGCGAGAGCACCAACCTTCGCCGAGACCTCGCACTATCGGCAGGACATCTCCTCGATGCCGGCCATTTCGGTGAGACCACCCGGGTCGGCGAGACCTCACGCCAAATCCTTCATCTCTCGGAGAGCTCGTACCATTTTGGGGAGACCACCAACGGTTGGTGAGACCTCTCAGCGAGACCCTTCCGAGTCGGCAAGACCTTTCACTGAGCTCCAACATTACGCCGACGCAGTTTCACTTTGGCAAGATTCCACCTTGTCAGTGAGACTTTACCCCTTTGCTACCCCCTGTCGCTGAGACTCTACTTGGTCGTCGAGACATTACGACGAAATCCTTTCTTTCGCTGAGACTTCCCCTTGTCGGCCAGACCTTTCGCCGAACTCCTTTCTTTCAACAACGCTAGCCCTATGTAATGGTTGGCGAGACCTCAGCAGTTGGGGAGACATATAAAAACACACGGCGAATAAAATTTCTAGCCGACCGGTGGATCCCAAATGAATATAACACACTGCCAGTCGGCAAGACATTTGAAAGGTCCCAACAACTTTCTTCCTCAGGAGTTTTATGCAAAATCTGATTGAGGAAAGGCTTTCCAATAGACTTCCTTATGAAATAGCATCAGATAAAGACCTTCCCAATGAAATCTGAACACCTGCACGCTGGGCTCAACCCTTATGGGAGCCACATTTAATCCACATGCTGAATTTAAAACATAATTTCCCCTTATTGAGCTCGTAGGTGAAAATTGGGTAACATTTCTGGCGACCTCAGCTGGATGTTTGCCTGCTAAACATGAAAACCAGTAGCCTAAACTTGTCCATTGGGCATGGAGTCATTAGGAAAACTCAGAAGCAGACCTGAAGTAGCCTTGCACATGGTTGTAACTCATTTGTAACTCATTAGAAGACTTGGAAACTTATTGAAAAAAAGAAAACTATAGAAGGGAAAACTATCTAAATGTGCTGGAACAACACTTAGGGAATGCAACAACAACTAAACCAAAGTGCAACAACACTTATTGAATGCATGAAATCTAACCTAAAGCATGTACAAGGAGGAGCTTATCAAACCTCAAAACAAGGCTTGAGGTGTATCCCATTGACTAGGACAGGAAGCACTTCAGCTTCAGTTGTGGCCAGTTGGTAATCATTGTGTTCTTTGTAGTCTTTGATAACAAATGGACCCATCCACATGTTGTCAAACTTGGTGTGATGGCCCGGCCTGTCCTTTAGAACATCCCATTTCAGCACAAGATCTCCCATCATGAAATCTCTTGATCTAGTTTTCTTATCAAATGTTCTTTTAGTCAGGATTTGCTGACGTTCCATGTTCTTCATAGCCTTGTTTCTAGTTTCTTCTAACTCCATTAGCTGAGTATATCTTAAGGCAAGTGGATCAGTTTGCTCAAACAAGACTAGTTGACTGGCGATATCCAAGGTGGGTAACTCAGTAGAAATAGGTAATTTTGCTTCTTTACCATACACCAACATGTAAGGTGAGTTCCCAATCACCTTCTTAGGGGTAATTTTGTCTGCCCAAAGAGCAGTCTTCAGTTTGGCATGCCAATCCCTCTGATTGTTTTGAAGCGTCCTTTTGATAATGTTAATTAGATTTTTGTTAGTGGACTCTGCAAGTCCGTTGCCCTGAGGATAATAGGTGGAGCTTGTATTCAATTAAATTCCATTCCTCAACGCCCAATCAGCAACCTTCAAACCAACAAATGCTAGGGCATTGTCAGAAATTATAGAATTTGCGACTTCGAATATGCAAACCATGTCTTTATAAAAATTCAGCACTGCTGTTTCATTAGCTTCCTTCAGAGGCAAAGCTTATGTCCATCGTGTAAAATAATCCGTTGCTGTGATAATCCACCGATGGCCTACACTTGAGGGTGGATTGATTGCCCCTATGAAGTCAATTCCCCACTTTATAAATGACTGCTCTATCTGAATTGGTTGCAATGGAAAAGCAGCAAGCTTTTCTTTGCCTAAAAACAAGGCACATTTGGAACATCTCCTGACATATGTATGTGCATCCTTAAACAAGTCAGGCCAATAATAGCCCACTCTTAAAATCTTATATGCTATTGTCCTTGCAACATAGTGACCTCTAGAAGGTCCGTCATGGAACTCATGTAATATCTGATCCACTTGATCATTATCAACACACCTGAGTAGTACTTCATTGTGATATTTCCTATATAAAACATCATCAATCAAGAGAAAAGGAATATACTGAAGTCGGTAGTACCTCCTCTTCATTCTGTTTAGATTAGGTGGACATTCCCCGGTTCTTAAGAAATGTGACATCTCCTGCAACCAGCTGGTAGCTTCATTATCTACTATCCCAACATTAACCAAAACTGAGTCTCGTTCATCCTCTACTGCTGAAATGTCTTCGTTAGCTAGCTGCTGGCATAAACCTTTTCCCCTCACCAATTTAGTGACCTGAATATCCACATCGTACTCCATAACTCTTGTGATCCATCCAGCCCGTTTTTCATTTAGATGTTTGCTGAGTAAAAATTCTTTCACACTGGAATGTGCCACTTGAAGATGAATTTTGTTATGAGACAATAGATGTCTAAATTTCTTCAAACTTTTCACAACAGCCAGCACATGTTTTTCTATGAAGGTATACTTCTGCTCATAGTCTTCTAGACCCTTGCTGAAAAAAGCAATGGGCTGCTCCAACCCTTCTACATTTTTTTGCACCAAAATTGTAGAAATTATATCAAAACTACCAAAAGCGTACAAGGTAAAATCCTTGCTGAAATCTGGGTTAACTAATGTTGGGGCTGAAGCTAACGCCTCCTTGATCAGTTGAAAACTGTCCCTTTCTTCTCGGGTCCATCTAAACTCTGCATTCTTTTTTAACATAGTTGTAAGGGGTTTTAACAAGGCTGCTATATCAAGCAAAAACCTCCTGACAAAATTAATACGACCAATAAAACTCTGAAGTCCTTTCTTATGCTGAGGTAAAGGCAGCTCCAAGATTGCTGCAACTCTTTTAGGATCGACAGTGATTCCCTTCCTAGATACTACATACCCAAGAAGCTTTCCTTCATGAATAGAGAAAACACATTTCTTGGGATTCAATGATATACCGAACTCCTGACAACGTTCAAAAATCTGCCTCAAATGGTCAATGTGATCTGCTGTCTCCTTGGAATAGACAGTGATGTCGTCAAGATATACTAAAACAAACTTATACATTAAGTTTCTAAAGGCCATGTCCATAGCCTTTTGGAAGGTTGCTCCAACGTTAGACAAACCAAATGACATTTTCTTGTACGCCATTGTGCCCCACTTTGTGGTGAAGGCAGTTTTAAATTGATCTTCTTCCCTTACAAAAATTTGGTTATAACCAGAATATCCATCCAGTAAAGAAAAACGTTCAAAACCTGACACACATTGAAGAATCTGCTCCATAGACGGAAGAGGGTGCCTGTCCTTTAACGAAGCTTGGTTCAAATATCTGAAGTCTACACATAATCTAAGCTCCCCGTCTTTCTTCCTAATGGGAACTAGATTTGTAACCCAGCTAGTATGCTTGATGGGAAAGATAATCCCACTCTCTATAAGTTTGAAAACCTCTTTCTGCATTAATGGCTCCAGTTTGGGATTAACTAGCCTTTGTTTCTTCCTTATGGGTTTGGCTATTGGCTCCAATTCTATTGTATGCTATGCAAGACATGGATAAAACTCCTTTAAATATCCATATTCCCAGGTGAATATGTCAATGAATTCTTGGAATAATTGTAGAAAAGACTGCTTTTTAGTAGCAGTGTTTATTTTTCCTATTTTGAGGCTTCTCTTGGGTGCAATTTCTAAGTCCTCATAATGATCTTGCTGAACCAGTAAATTAGCTTTGTTACTTTTAGCCTGATCATCAGAGTTGAAAATACTTTATAGGGTGACCAAACCCTTAGGCAACTTGTTCTTTAATTGCAGTACCTGGCCTCCATACTGCTGCTTAATTCTCTCCTGGTTTGATGCTACAAACATGTCCTCTTCAAGTAGAAACTGTAGAATCTGCTCATCGCTCTCAAAGACCTGCCAGTTAACATTGTTATTGGGCACTAAAGGCCTGATAATAACCTTGATGTGTTGTTGATTACATTCCTTCCTTATGCTATTCAGAATGTCAAACTGAGCTCCCACAACTGCTAATCTGTCAGCATGTTGATTCTGATTTCTTGGAATTGAAATGATATTGAAAGCCTCAAAATCCTCAATGAGATCCCAAACCCTATGCTTATACAATTTAAGAATATCATTTTTAACATCATTCAAGCCTCTAACCTGATTTACTATCAATTCATTGTCCCCGTGCACCTTTAAACACTTAATTCCACGTTTCCTCGCCCATTCCAGCCCTTGAATAAGACCTTCATATTCTGCTGTGTTATTAGTGCATGAAAAAAGCAAACTTGAAGGTTGCATAATATCTTTCAGCTCTTGGGGAAACCAATAATGCACCCCCACCAGCGCCATGTCTGCTTCTTGAGCCATGAAAATACATTTCCCAAACTTCGTCTTACTGATCACAATCATTCACTGGCTTCTTAACCAAGTTAGGCATCACTACATCATCTTCTTGAAACATGTAGTTACCCATACCAGCATCTGACACCAAGTCACTTTCAGCACTAGAAGTTTGGCCTGTTGCCCACTCATCTAAAAGTATATCAGGAATATCATCGATAGCAATGAGAGGATCAGAGACAGCAGGATGCTCGTCTTGTTCAAAAATTATGCAATTGGCATTTATTGCACTAGGTATATATGGTTCTATATTGTTTTTTGCAAGTAACTCAGACTTAATGGTTACTTTAGTTCCATACCTAGTAAAAAAAAACATGTGAGACCAGTCAGACGAAAGGTATCCCCCTATTTTAGCCGTAAACTCTCTTGACAAACATAACCCAAAATACGGAGGCACATCTGCCACATAAATGTCTTGGGAAATTGAAAAATTAGGGCAAGCATGCAAAATTAAGCTAGCATCTTTGATAAGACCCACTGTATTAACAAATGAGCCATCCAGCTGGACTACTCCTTTCTCTAAAGTTTCATACTTTAAACCTAACTGATCAGCTACTTGCTTGGGCATCATAGAACAGGTAGCACCACTATCTACCATACAATTGTGCATTAAATTTTTTCCAATAATCAATGAAACATAGAACGGAGGAGGTCTCACGTTCTTACCTTGAATCGTAGATTCCCCTTGGCTACTAGGATTTGCAACTTTCCCTTGATCGTCATTAGCCATTACGACCTTTTGGGAATCAACAACAATTTGTGTAGGATTTGTACCTTCAAATAATGCCTTTTTTAGTAGATCAACCTGTCCAGGAATGCTTAAGGAGTCCCACATGGTCATATTCACGTTCATATTCTTCATATTGTCCACAATGTTGTAAGGTACAGTTAAAGGTACCTTCTGATGTACTTTAGCAGTAGTCGATTCTTTATTCTTGTGAGGAAGCTCATTGATTGGTAAGACAGTAGTTTTTTTTGGTACATTTAGAATAGGTGTGGATGATGCTTCTACAGTTGTAGGCCCCTTGTCTCTATCAGCTAATTGCTTCACCTCTAGAGCTCTTATCTTAGTTCATGTATTGGCTGCAATTGCTAAATCAACATTCACACCACATAACTCTTCACTTTTCCAATTTAAAAATGCAGTCTCATTAGAATGTATATCTGTTTGTTGTTCAGGCATATTAGCAGGTGCATCTGGCTGTGGACTGACAATATTTTAGACCATAAATGCTTGATTAACTACCCCATTTGAGCATGAGGTTGGGTTATGTGCTTGATTACACAAACAACACCATTCATTTTCTATCACAAATTTATTCTAGGCTAGAACCATATCTTTTACTGGATTTACAACATTAAGAGGAGCTGGATTATAAGATTGGAATGGTCTCTGATTAACATTTTGCCTCTGATAAGCACCTTGATAGGGTTGCCTATTTTGTTGATACTGACATCCTTGGTTTTAATAAGACTAATTTGCATTCTGACCTTGCTGTTGGTTCTTCTGTTGAAAATTCAGCCTTGCCCCTTGATACTGTTTCTTCATGCTGATCAACTCATTTGCCATAGTCTGTAAAATACTTTCTATCTTTTGCTGACTAGACTTGATCTCTTGCAATTCACTTGATGGTCCTGTAGCTGACACTCCCTGACTCATAGCAATGGGTAATGTTGGAACAACAGGTAAAGGGGCTAAAAATGGCATTTGCAATGGCATATTTGATTGAATTTTAGGGAAGTAGGGCATAGGTGGCCTAGGTGCTAACTTGCCTGCTTGAATGAGGTTATTTTTTGCCTTAATAGCTATACTATAAGCTTGAGGTAAAGAAGTACCCCCCATGGACTGTATCATGACTGAGATATCACTATTTATACTTTTCAAATAGTACAAAATGCATAATCAACAGAAGGCCTTACCGTAGCAGGTATTCTGTTCCAAGTCTTTTGAAACCGGATATTGAAATCCGCCATTTGTTCTTGTGGGGCTTTTTTAATGGTTGCTAACTTCTCTACCAAAGATAGGTGATCAGATTTTTCCTCAAAAGATCTGGTAAATTCATCACCAAGCTCATCCCACGTTCTTATAAAACCCACTGGCAAGCTTCTAAACCATTCCAACGCCTTCTTCTTAAAAGATGCGGCCAACAATCTCACAACTACATTTTCTTGTGTCACATGATGCACATTGCACAATGCTGCCACATCTCTGATATGTTCAAAAGGTGTTACTTGTCCTTCTCCAGTAAACTCTGGTAACCCTTTTAACGCTGCCAATGGAATGTTATCATGTTGTGCTAGATTAAAGGGACTACCTTGGTTGAACGGTACGAAACTAAAGGCCCTTGGTGCTGCCATTGAGATGGAATGCATTGGTATGCTTACTGAAGCAGAACTTGAACTTGGTTGAGAAGTATTTGTTGTAGCAGAAATACTATTTGTTGAACAATTGAAAGCCTCAAATGAGGAGGTAGAAAGTTCTATTTTAAGAGTAAGAGATGCTAAACGCCTAGCTAGAGGGTCTCTTCTTCTTCTCCTTTCGTATGAAAATAGTGCCTTGTCACTAACACCAGGTGGCATTGACTGAACTCTAGGAGAAGGAACAATCCTTCTGAGAGTTCTCCCTTTTCTTCTTGGAGGAGATAAATGAAAAAACTCTACAGCTTTTGAACTTTTGGTTTCTATTTTTCTCATATCAACAAACACATTGATCCTTTCCTCCACACAGAGTCACCAGATATGCTTTAAAACAACCTCTAAAAGGCTATTAGCTCACTGTCAGCACATCAAAATAGAAAGACTTAGGAATTTTACTTCTGACTCAGTCCCACCGGGCGTGCCAAAATTGTTATCTTCTAGAAATGCACCCTATGCAAAGTTATGAAAAATTGATCTTTTCAAGAGAAACATGGGATCATTTCAAGGCTGTGGGTCACCTAGAGTTGAAATGAACCTCCAGATAAGGCCGACTCCTAATTGGAAATATCACTTAACTACTAATCTTCGTAAGGAAAAAGGAGGAGTGCATGAAAATGGAAATTAAATCCTATGGTGATACACCAAATTTTCTCAAAACATGTACAATTGCTTAACACACAGTTTTCAATCAACTAATAAAAGCTGATATGCACAACTCAATACTCATATGATACTGCATAAACGTTTCATAAGAAAGCTATGATACACACAGTCCTAGAAGGATGATAAATTCTCCTCACAACTAAAATTTGTTTGCATCACCAGCATAACCTATAACCTACAATATACATATCTCATCTGCTTGAAAGTGCTATTAATGAGACGTATTAACAAGGAATAAGAAAAAAACTCACATGTAAATATATCAATCATCCAACACACTCAACAAAACAGATAACTAAAAAGGCAGAAATTGCTTTCTTTATTGATCTCCAAAGGTGAAACTCTACCATACAATGTCTGTAAATGAGTTACAAAGCTCAGTATTCTTCTCTAAGGACTGATAAAAGTCACAAAGTAGAAAATTATGCAAGTAAGAACTCTCCTACAAAATGAGGCAAAAATGCCATATATACAAAAAGTGTCAGCTCCTGCCCTAGGGCCTACAAAATATAAGATTTTTAGAAGGGTCGACCCTCAAATCTTTTGAAAATAAAGTTAATGCATTCAATGTACCTCCCCGTGTCCATGTCAGTGAAAGATTGTTCCAGGGATGGCCCTTCAGATCTTTTGCAACCCTCGCATTAACTTCTGGCCCCCGTGTCCACCTTCGAACTTCCATCAGAGCCGCCTTGAATGCCTTGAAGCATTATCATAAATGTCTCTCTACCTTTTCCAGCAGACATCCCAGCTGTCCCTGAGACTCATGACTTCTTCCTTTTGTTTCAAATCTTTCTTCAAGTTGATCCCCTCAAAAAGCAGCATCAGGTTTATCCTGCTTAGATCCTTACAAACGAACACCTCTATCCATCGAACGATCCATCATATTTGATCATAGAGTGGATCCATGTTGCTTTCATCCTGTTGATTTCCCTCACAGGGGTAGTTACAACAGTCAAACTAACCATGGTCCATCTTTAGCTCCTTCTGATTGGTTGAATTCGTTCCACGTAAGATTCTTGGGCGGTCAAAGGTCGCTTCATCAGAATCTCATGTCAGTGAGACACTAGCCATGTCTCCCCGATGCAATTATCCCATTCAACAGTTATCAACATAGCTCCCAACCGTCAGCAAGAGTTCATAGCGAGTTCCCATTGGTCATACCGATATTCCTTTCTATTGGAAAATTCATCACTATCGGCAAGACTCTCTTAGTCGACAGGAGGTCATAGCAAACGCTAATAGTCCTACCGATATCTTTTTCCATGGGCAAGTTGATTGCTATCAGCAGGACTCCCCTCAGTTGGTGAGAGATTATACCGAAGCCCCCATATTTTGGCGAGACCAACATCTTTCAGCGAGACATCATGCAGAACTCAAACCCCGTGGCCAGGAGTCTTACTGATTCCAAATATCTTTTCGACGAGACCCTTCCAGGTCGGCAAGACCTCATACCGAGCGCCAAACATTACACCGAGACCTTTCGTCTCGGTGAGACATCACCCCATTGGTGAGACATCACAGCGAGAGCACCAACCTTCGCTGAGACCTCGTGCTGTTGGCAGGACATCTCCCCGATGCCGGTCGTTTCGGTGAGACCACCTGGGTTGGCGAGACATCACGCCGAAGCCTTCATCTCTTGGTGAGCTCAAACCATTTCGGGGAGACCACCAACGATCGGTGAGACCTCCCAGCGAGCTCCTCTTGTTTCGGCGAGACCCTTTCGGGTCGGCAAGACCTTTCGCCGAGCTCCAACATTACGCCGACACGGTTTCACTTTGGCAAGAGTCCACCCTATCGGTGAGACTTTACCCCTTTGCTACCCCCTGTCATCGAGACATTACGGTGAACTCCTTTCTTTCGGCGACACTAGCCCTATGCAACTGTCGGTGAGACCTTAGCAGTCGGGGAGACATATAAAAACACACGGCGAATAAAATGTCTAGTCGACCGGTGGATCCCAAATGAATATAACACACTGCCAGTCGGCAAGACATCTGAAAGGTCCCAACGACTTTCTTCCTCAGGAGTTTTATGCCAAATCTGACTGAGGAAAGGTTTTCCAATAGAATTCCTTGTGAAATAGCATCAAATAAAGATCTTCCCAATGAAATCCAAACACCTACACGCTGGGCTCAACCCTTATGGGAGTCACATTTAATCCACGTGCTGAATTTAAAACATAATTTCCCTTGATTGAGCCCGTAGGTGAAAATTGGGTAACAGGTACATAGTACGTACCAACCCCATAGTAACTATGTTTGTAACTAAGCGATTCAAATTATAATCGATTAGCAACTCTTCCCCTGCAGTTATTGATTTTATCACACATATGAATACACGGTTTCCTTCGCGCGCCTCGAGTATGCAATTGGGTTGCTTATTATTTGACCCAGGTCGTGTACTGTTTATAAACCCTACAATATTCCCTGATGCTTTTGGCCTTCCATCAATGTACATAGCCACTCCTTTATTTTGATCCTTATCTTTTAGCTGTATATAATTTGCTGACAGTGCATACCTATACATACTTTGTGTATATCGAACCAGTTGCATCTAATCTTTGTAACTGTAACAGAGTCTGACATGCTCCATCAATTCAAAAACTTTGTTGTAACAAACCTTTATGCCGTCCATGAGAAATAGGCCCAAACCATGTAATGACGATGGTGCTATGCGATATATCCTCTCGTTGACACAAAAATTAGTGTTTATTGGAGGAAGTTCCTTGGGTACCCATTGTTTCCGTAGATGTTTGTACCTCAAGGGCACCTCGACATTGCCTATGCTCTCATCATCATAAGAACATGACCCCCCTTCAGCAAGAAAAAATTCCATGCGTTTACATAATTTTCTTCTAATCTTTTGACCTCTAGTTGATCTCCCTCTTTTAGAAATACTACATGTCTCGCTTTCTCTTCTCTTCTTGAATTTCCCTCGCTCGAGGAAGATAGATCTAACAAATACCTATTTGGTGGTACCTACACTCATAAGGATGTTGGATGAAGTTCTTTCATGGTGATGTGATCCCAAGGTGACATTATGATTAATCTATCATTTCATCGCTAGAATTTCACAGGTTATAAGGTAATCAAGTCTTGATAGATTGCAAGTTATTGTTACTACCGTCCAAATGTGTCCATCACAAATCAAATCTACTTAACATTTTAACTCCCAAACTTTGTAACAAGTGTTAAATGTGACTATGGTCCACCAGTTACACAACCAAGGCCTCAAATGTATTCTCTAATTGTAATCAAAGGACTTTTTCTCTTCATTCAAGTAAATAAACTTGAAGGGAAACACCACCAAGTGGTTTATTGGACACCTACATGACTAAAAATAGCAGCAAATTTACATTTAATTTCCATATGTCTAAGTGGTTAATGGGGAGGGAGTGTGTACTAGGCCTAGTTAAGTCATCTTTAGTTTATGCTTTGGCAATAATTTTTTTTAAGTCATCTTAAATCTTCCTATGTCTAATTGCTAGGAGACTTTTGGTATGTTTTAAGGTAGGATGATTGATGAAAGAGCCCAAAGAGCCTTTCTCCATGGTATCCAGGTACACATAGCAGTGGTCTTCTCTTATACGGTTGGACATGATTTAAAGAACTTAGCTAGGAATTATTCATTTAACCTAAGGTTTTCTCATAATGCCATCATTGGAAAAGTATGATCAAATTCTTCTATTATGAAGAATTGGTCTATGTGCCTCTAGTAATCACTATAAATGTTTGTAAGGATAAAATGACTAATTGCATCAGGTAGGAGAGAATCAACTTTGAGTTCTTCAAAGATTATATTCCTCTATTCATAATTTTTAAGGGTTGTGTGTGGAGGAGGTTATCACTACCAAGAAGGGAGGAGACCTTTCCTTGTATTCTTTTATAATTTTCATTATTCTTATTTATTTTACACTTACATTTACAAATACACATACATATGCATTTACTATTTTCATTTATTTCTCTTGTAGTTTAATAGTTTGATCGATTTCATATTATATGTGTTGAAGAATTTAGAATTTCAATTACATTAATTTATGGATATGTTGTATCTATAACACTATAAAACCATATGCTCTTTGCATTTACACTTGCATTTAGAAATACACATTTATATACATAGATATAGATTTCTTTAATGATATGTTGCATTTATTGTTCTAGGAGAGCATAAGTAATTGCATTACATTTACATTTAAATACATATATACATACATACATACATACATATGTGTGTGTGTGTATCATTTATATTCGTTCAAAACAACCCATTAGGTCTCACATGGATAAAAATTCATAAAATCAGATCTCCCATACATGTTTTGTTGAAACCTAGGCTTGAACCTTTCATTTCACATGCTTTTCTTCACAAAACTATTGAGGACAACAACTATACCTTCTTTATTTCTCATCCTATGCCCTATTCATGCATCCTACAATTACAACAGTATCCATGGGGCCTCTTACACAAGCTACAGTAATCACAAAAAGTGTAAGAGCCCCTTTATATCATGTTTGGACTACAAAACCCTCAAAAAGGGTAACTCAAATTATGATTTGTTGGTGAGCTGTATGGACAAAATCATTAGCACCAGCTCATTCTTGGAGTCTTTTGAAAGAGAAGCGAATCAAGTGGTAGTTAAGTACAAACCTTATAGTGTCAAGGTGAATGAGGTGATCAATTTTGATTGGCCAACTGATGAAGAGTACCAAAAATGGGTAAATGTATATTTAACTGAGGAAGAGTGAAAAGGAGTACTGCTGGTTGACAAATTAGTTGTTGCAGTTACAACAGATTCCAGTTTTGTTTTTTGGTGATAGTCTAGGTGTAAATTCTTGAAGTTTTTTGTTGCTGCATCAACCATTCTCCGGGCACGATGAACAAGAAGATTCTCTGGGAGATTGTTGTTGTAACAAATTTTGGAATATCACAAGGCGTCCAATTGGCTGGTGACACGTGTGCTTTTTGGCCCGATGCTTGTTTGCTCCTTCTTTTCTATAAGAAGGATTTCAAGGCCAGAAGTACGGGTTAGCAAGTTAGATATTTTTGGTCGAGTCTAGATGAAGTTGTAGAGAAAATTGTAAAGTTTGATGGTTTTAGGGAAAATGCAATTTAGGTTTTGAGTCATTCTGTAGTAGGTTTTGAATTCATGGGGATTTGATGTTTGATGACAAGACTGGCATTTGAATTGATATGATTAATTCAACTCATGTCTCCATTGTACAAGCATATCCGAATTTTGAATAAAATGATCAAGGGTTGTTTCGTCATCTCATTGTTGTGGTGTATGATTCTTGTTTTAGCTTTAATTCAAGGAATTAATTAAAATGCTTGAATGAGATTGTAGGTGGATATGTTCTATATAAGGATTTGATAAGTAGTATTGGGTTAGAATACATATTGATGAGATTGTAAAGCAATGTTATCAAGGATCTTATATGTTATGTGTTAAATCTATCATAAACCCTTAGATGCTTATAAATTTGACTCCTCCAATGGATTTATGGCACTGATCTAAGTTGTACTTATTCATATGGTTCAGTATTTGTTTTCCTTTACCAAGAGCTTGCTAAAAATTACAAATCAATGACTATCTTATACTGTGAAATGTTGTTGTAGTTATCTCATGCTCCTAATAGTTGATATTATTGATAAATAGACAATTCTATTTGGTATTATCCTATTATGTTGAGCTATTAAATGAGATTATCTGTTGTTGTTAATGTTGTTTATGATGATGGTGTAGAGGTTGTAAACGCATTAAGGGATCACCCTCCTGGGTCTTACAGAGCCCAAAGTGTAGGAGGTCTTTCAAATCCTCGTCAGTCGGTCTAGGTCTTTCGAGCTGCCCTTTATTGGAATTGGAAATTCCATAGGTAAATTAGAAGATCAACCTGCTTACCGTAAAAACAACCAACACCTTGCATATGTTTGTGGTGGAGGTATCAAAGAAGAATTGTATGCCTCTATTTCTATTCATTAGATCTACCTTAGCCTAGCATATACTTGGGCTAAGTCTACAATTGCTTCAGACTCATGCGATGAAGGCTATGTGTGATGAAATCCTAGACCTCAACCAAGATGTGGGTAGATTATGGGAGTTTTTCCAAGACTTGAGGCTAGTCGATAAAAATGTGAAAGACTAAGTTATTTTATTTTTTCTGTCTTATCTTATACCATTTTACGAGAATGGGGGTGCAAATGTACGAGAAGATCTTTGGAAACTAGGCATGAAAATTGAAGGTTAAAGAGAATGGGGGTGCCAAAATTATAGTACTCATTGCCCCTTGGTCGTCGATTTTCCCTAAGTGCCCTCAACCTCATCCTCGACACTGGTATTGACCTTTTTTTCACTCCTCCAAACTCTTCCTCAGTGCTGTATTGACCTTGTTTTCACTCCTCCAAACTCTTCGTCGGCGTTGGTGTTGACCTTGTTTTAACTCCAAACTCTTCGTCGGCGCTGGTATTGACCTTGTTTTCACTCCTCCAAACTCTTCCTCGACGCTGATATTGACCTTGTTTTCACTCCTCCAAACTCTTCATCGACGCTGGTATTGACCTTGTTTTAACTCCAAACTCTTCCTCAGCGCTGGCATTGACCTTGTTTTCACTGCTCCAAACTCTTCCTCAGTGCTGGTATTGACCTTTCACTTCTCCAATTTGATGAGCTACAACCTGGTTTCGTTAGGTTTTACAGTATGTGAATTAAGTTGAAAATTTTGGTGCCATTTAGCTAGGTTTTAATATTCTACAATATAGTTTGTAAGGAAAGCTAAGGTATGGAAACAAATCTCCTAACGTCAAAACCTCAGGGAAGAATGCAGAGGTGCTTTTAAATTTTCAATTACAGTCCAATTAAGATACACTTGAAAGAAATAACAGAAATAGAGAAATTAACATACACAGATGAACACCAGATTTACGTGGGAAAACCCTTACGGGAGAAAAACCCAGCACACCAAGAAAAACCCCTTTGTATTTGTTACCCAATTTTCACTTACGGGCTCAATCAGGGAAATTATGTTTTAAATTTGGCACGTGGATTAAATGTGGCTCCCATAAGGGTTGAACCCAACGTGTAGGTGTTCGGTTTTCATTGGGAATGTCTTCATCTGATGCTATTTCACAAGGAAGTCTATTGGAAAGCCTTGCCTCAATCAGATTTGGCATAAAACTCCTGAGGAAGAAAGTCGTTGGGACCTTTCAGATGTCTTGCCGACTGCTAGTGTGTTATATTCATTTGGCATCCACCGGTCGGCTAGACATTTTATTTGCCATGGGTTTTTATATGTCTCCCCGACTGCTGAGGTCTCGCTGACCGTTGCATAGGGCTAGCATCACCGAAAGAAAGGAGTTCGGCGAAAGGTCTAACCAAAAAGAAGAAGTCTCGGCGAAAGAAAGGAGTTCACCGTAATGTCTCAATGACCAAGTAGAGTATCGACAATAGGGGATAGCGAAGGGAAAAAGTCTAACTGATAGGGTGGACTCTTGCCAAAGTAAAACCAGATCGGCGTAAAGTTTTGAGCTCGGCGAAAGGTCTCACCAACCAAGCAAAGTATCCCTGAAATGAAATAAGCTCTCGCCGAAACAAGGAGGCCTCACTGAGAAGTCTTGCAGAAGTGAAGTGAGCTCAGGGCGAAAGAAAGGAGTTCGACAGGATGTCTCGGTAAACGAAGGTGGTTTCACCGAGAGAGTTTTCCTTCAGCATAAAGTCTGGCTGAATGGGAAAAGTCCTGTCGATAGAGGGGTGCCTTCGGTATAATATTTTTTTGGCATGATATCTTGCCGACTGTGTGGTCTCGCCAAAACGGTCGCCGTCGGGGAGAAGTCCTTTCAAAAAACAAAGGTCTTGGTGAAAGTTGGTGCCCTCGCTATGATGTCTCACCGATGGGGTGAGGTCTCGCTGAAACGAAAGGTCTCGATGTAATTTTTGGCGCTCGGTGTGAGGTCTTGCCGACCTGAAAAGTCTCACCGAATGGATATTTGAAATTGGTAAGACTCTTGGCCGCGGGGTTTGAGTTCGACATGATGTCTCAATGAATGATGGTGGTCTCGCCGAAGAAATAGGAGCTCAAGGAGACGTCCTGTTGACACGAGGTGGTCTCATCGAGAGAGAATGACATTGGTATAACCTCTGGCCGACAGGGCGAAGTATCACTGAAGGAAGTTGTATTCGTTGACCGAAGGCTCAGTCGGTGTAATGTCTCACTGACCGAAGGTGGTCTTGCCGAAAGGAAGGAATTTTCACTCAGGGAAATAGAATGGTTTCGAGGTGATGTCCTGCCAATTGCTGGAGGTCTTGGTGAAATGAAATGGCCTCGGTGAAAGCTCTTGTTGACCCGATGGTGTCTTGCTGATAGCGATCAACTTGCCCATGGAAAAGGATATCGGTAGGACTCTTAGCGTTCACTATGACCTCCTGCCGACTGATGTTTTTCTTGTCGATAGTGATGGATCTGTTATAGGCTTTGGTGAGACCTCTGGCTGACAGCAATAGTCTGGGCGACAATTTTTGACATTGGCGTAACTTTTTTCGCTCGCTGTGAGGTCTCACCGATAGTTGTGTGCTATGTCGATCGTCTTATGGAGCATAATCACATCGGGGAGACATGACCATTGTCTCACTAACATGCGATTCTAGCTGATGACCTTTGACCACCTGGGAATCTTATGTAGCATGTGTTCAACCAATCAGAAGGAGCTACAGGTGAACCATTGGCAGCTTGACCGGTTCCAAGAAGATCAATAGAGCATAATGACATCGATCTACTCTGAGATTGAAGGTGATCAATCAGATCGGTGAACATGGTGTTTGGATCTAACAGGGCAGGTTAGATGCTACTTCTTGAAAGATGGTCAACTTGCAGAAAGATCTTGAGTAGAAAAAGTTGAAGGAGCAGAAAGGCCACGAGTCTCATTGATAGCTAGAGTCTCTACTAGAAAAAGGTGGATCGATATTAATGGTAACGCTTCAGAATGTTCAAAGCGGCTTGGATGAAGTCTCAAGGTGGACACAGAGGCCAAAAGTTAATGAGATTATTCCTGCCGATTGCTGGAGGCCATTCCTGGAGTGACCCTTCACTGACATGGATAGCAGGGACACACTTGAATGCAACATTAACTTCATTAAAAATATCTAAGGGCAAATCTTTCTAGAGGATGATATTTTTTGTAAGCCCTAGGGTAGGGGCCGACATTTTTAGTATATCTGGCACTTTTGCCTCTTTGTGAGGGAGTTCTTTGGATTCTTTTCAGAAGTTTGTGACTTTGACAGTCCTTTCTCAGATTAGCACACTTTTGTAACTCATTTGGAGCATAATATACAGAGTTTACCTTGGTCACTGTTGATGATTCAAATTACCATCTTGTTCTTGCAAAGTGTTGAGCATTTGAGGTTAATGATCAAGTTATTTTGTGAATTTATTCTATTCCCTTATAACTTTATCTTTTTTTTTCATGCCTTCCTTTGCAAAAGTATCATTATACGAATCACAAACTGTGTTCACATAATAACACATGGATTCTAATATGTGAAAATATTTTCCTTTTTTGAAAAAGTGTGTGAATCGAACCTGTTTATGAAACATTAATGCAAAGCTTACAAAATTTGATGTGTAATTTTATGTTCATTATCAATTTTCAAGTGTAAATCAAAGTATTCCATTGCTCTTATCAGTTTGTTGTATAACCATAGGGTTCAGTTTTATTTTTATGCACTCCTTCTCCCTTTTCCTTACAAAGATCAGTAGTTAGGTGATAACACAAAGGAAGCCAACCTTCTCCGGAGGTTGACCTCTGTCTACAAGTAACCCACAGCTTTAGAGGTCTTCCCATGTTACACTGAGGTATTGAACATCAGGTTCAATAGGGTGCAATTTCAGTGGATAACAGTTTTGGCATGCCCGGTGGGACCGTTTGAATCTGAACAAGTTTAAGGAGTACATATTATTGCTGGTTTTTGATATGCATGGTCACGCCCATAAAAGGATATAAAAGTCATAGCAGAACTAAACCTGGGAATTGGACATTCCAACAGGTGACTAACATCTCATGGTCGTTCATTTACTTTATCAAACCAGGGAACGTATACTTGAAATGGAGCAGCACGGTATGTGCACTAAGAACTAGTTTCCAGTCACCATCTATAGAAAGCAAATGTTTAAAAGTAATGCAACGTAAAGCTTTTTAACTTAAACACAACTCGGCTAAAACAGAAATCACAGCAACTATTATTAAAGGAAAAACTGTAAACTGGCCTTATGCTGCAGGAACAGACACAGGGATGGATTCTCGATGCTACAAGAGCAATACAAAGCTGAGTTTGTGTTGAAATCTACAGAAATAGATTCTAACTAGTAATCGACATGAAATGTATAGTTAACTACAACAACTTGTTACAGAATACTTACTAAGTGGGCCCCCTTAGCAAGCGTCAACTAGATTACACAAGAAGTTGACTCAAAGCTTCATCAAATTTTATTCATATTCAGAACCAGGATACATCGATTACTTTGTTTAAAAAATAAAACTTAACACAGAACTCTATTGCTTATTCAACTTAATTTTTAACACATATTGTTTCATCCTCGTTCACTCGCGCAGGAGGAATGGTTATTTAAATGAAAAAGGCAACTAACTAACTAACAGAGGGAGTCGTGATCATAAATACATTATGAATCCGTGGAACAGATATTCATAAATGAAAGTCTATCTGCTCGATGCGACCTAGAGAAAATATAGCATTACACACTCCCTAGATCAAAGGACCGTTTAAGCATCTTCCCAAAGATTCGGTCAAAGAGTTATTACTGGAACGACTTTTTCAACAGAGTCGAGATTCTTGCATATGATCAGGTTCCGCTCCCTCCAACAACCTGCAATAAGTGACAGAGGTGAAGGAAAGCATACACACAAGTGACACGACATCCACTCATTAATCACATGTTAATCCTATTCCATTATCCAAAATCATAAGCATACATCAGCCATGCGGGAGGTCAAAAAGGTAATTAATAAAGTTGTCAAGCTGCAGGAATATGGAATTCATTGCTATAGGATACCACCCAAAAAGTCTTTAATCAACAGGTTTAAACAACTATTAATAACAAAAGTAAGAGTATCAAAAGTTTCAAACTATGAGCATATTTAAGGCTCATCAATGCAGCCAATAAGTTTCAAGCCTTTTAGACTGATAAACATTAGCATATCATGGTGACTCTGAGTTTGGGAAGTAGCAGAAAAGCCAGTGCATTAATAAGAAATTCAACATACTAAGAGATTTGGTGTCTATCTCAGTATCATTCAGCCTTTGGAGGCAGTTTGAACAACACCTGGTGACTCCAAGCTCAAATCTTCTGGTTTCACAGGCACAAGTGTTGGTATGTCTCAAAAGAATTTGTTAGTCCTGAGTTTCCAGCTCTTTGAACGAAAAGATGTAAAATATTCATGAAAATGCTTACTATTACCCTCCATATCATGAGAATGTTGCTCCTACACCTTATTAGTCACATTCAACAGACCATAGTGCTGGTTTTAGCCCAATTTCCCTTGCAGCAATAACCAATCAACATTTTCATCATGTTTCCCACCCTTTCACTTCGGTTCAACCTTTGTTTCAATTAAAATTTGATCAAAATCAACCCCAAGAGGAGGTTTCTGATGTTAACCAGTATGATTATTTATATAATCAGCCTCAAAAACATCCATACCATAACATATTAGACCTGCTCCAACAGGTTGACCGTATCTTGTGGGATTTGAATCAAATTTTTCACAATATGATGATTAATGATATTAGTAAGGTGCTTGCATGCCTATCTAGGATGTTGGTTGATATCAAGGTGCAGAAAGGTACCATTATGCAGCAGTAAGAAATGGCCGAACAAGTCTACTTTTATGATCAAGAGAGAGTGGAAAAAATAATCTAGTTCGATGAAGGCCTTGAACAAGAAATAGCTGCTAAGGAAGGACAAATGAAGTTCTTGTCTGCTTAAGTACATAATACTCAAGCTTACTTAGATTATCAGCACCAACTAATGGAGGAGTTTCAAAAGAGGCAACTTGAGGGGAGTTTCAAAGAGTAGAGTGTTGCAGCTAAGGATGAGCAGATGAAACACTTGATTGCACAAGCTCATGGGATAGAACCCCAACTGCCTGTGAAGGAGGGGGGCTCAAAGTACAAACTTCCAAGTTTCAGACAGGGTGAATCTAGCATGGATAGCTACGATGAAATTGCCAAGTTGGAGGAGCATGTGTTTTTAGTTCCAAGCTTCAAGCAGATTGCTTCTTCTCAAAGCTTGAAACTGACTGAAGATCTTCCTCAAGTGGAAGGCACTTGCGAGGTAACTGTTTCAGAACAGCTAGAAGACATCAAGCAATTCGAGCAGTTGTCGATTGATGACAGTCAACAAGACAATGGAGCATTAGACCAGGAAGAAAAGCCTAAAATTGAACTTGATTCTATCCTCTAAGGTGAAAGTTTTGGTGTTGTTGAGCATGTTCTAGATGAGGAAGCTAATGTTGAGCTTTTTGAAGAGTTGTGCACATGTATTATTGAACAGTTTTGTTCAACATTGGATGGCAAAGAATCAGAAGAAGTTGAGGGTTATGATGATCTTGAGCAGCAACTTGCAAAATTTCTGAAACAACAGGAGGAGCCTCATGAAATTATTCTTCAAGATCATATCTGGTTAGAGGAGCTTCCATTCTATTGTGCAAAAGAACTTGAGATTTCATCACCATTAGAATTGTTGTCTTCCTTTATTGAGGAAAACAAGCCTGAATCGGAATGTAATTCTTCCAGTAATGATAAGAATTATAAGCAGCTTCCTTTCTGGAGTATGAAAGAGCCAGAGATTGATGAATTGATTGAAAAAGTGTTGGAGGAAGCCATCTCATTATTATCCATTGAAGGAACAAATGTTCATTTTGGAAAGCATGAGCATGCTAAGGAGGTTTCTATTTTCCCACCAAGTCGGTCACTGAGGTTAGATCTTTCTAGCCAGCAAGGTGATAAAGTGGCAGCTCATGAGCAAAAGATCAGCAAGGAAAGTACAAGCTTTACCCTTATCATAGGCTGTCCAATCAGATACCTAGCCCAGATAGAGTTCAATACAACACCAATGATCAATCTTGCACCCATACATGAAGACACAATAGAAGATGTTATCAAGGATGCACTGGTAGCTAAACAAGAGTATGTTTAGCTCACTTATCCTCCTTTGGTTGACAATACATATGGTCTGTCTAGTGAGGTAAGTGAACTCATTCACCTCTTTCATGAGGCAGTGCATCATCTTGTTAAACTTTTTTCTATTTTTCACTTTTACTCAGTTGTCCTTAAACATGCTAGTCACTGCATATTGAGAAGAATGGGTAGCTATTTCAGTCATCCCGTGAATGGTTTTGTTTGACCAATTTCTTACTGGTTAGTGTAGGGTAGGTTTAGTTACAACTTTTCAATTCCCTAAGTGTTGTTCCAACACTGTTAGATAGTTTCCTTTCTTCAGTTTTCCTGTTTTCAATAAGTTTCCAAGTGTTCTAATGAGTTATAAATGAGTTACAACCATGTACAAGCTGCTCCAAGTCCATTCCTGAGTTTTCCCAATGACTCCATGCCCAATGGATAGGCCTAGGCCACTGGTTTTCATGTTTAGCAGGAAAACATCTAGCTGAGGTCGCCAGAAATGTTACCCAATTTTCACCTACAGGCTCAATCAGGGGAAATTATGTTTTAAATTTGGCATGTGGATTAAATGTGGCTCCCATAAGGGTTGAGCCTAGCGTGCAGGTGTTCGGTTTTCATTGGGAAGGTCTTCATCTAATGCTATTTCACAAGGAAGTCTATTGGAAAGCGTTGCCTCAGTCAGATTTGGCATAAAACTCCCAAGGAAGAAAGTTGTTAGGACCTTTCAGATGTCTTGCCGACTGGTAGTGTGTTATATTCATTTGAGATCCACCAGTCAGCCAGACATTTTATTTGCCGTGGGTTTTTATATGTCTCCCCGACTGCTAAGGTCTCACCGACCGTTGCATAGGGCTAGTGTCGCCGAAAGAAAGGAGTTCGGTGAAAGGTCTGGCCGACAAGAAGAAGTCTCAACAAAATAAAGGAGTTCTCCGTAATGTCTCGGTGACCAAGTAGAGTCTTGGCAATAGGGGATAGCGAAGGGAAAAAGTCTCACCGACAGGGTGGACTCTTGCCAAAGTGAAACGGTGTTGGTGTAAAGTTTTGAGCTCGGCGAAAGGTTTCTCCGACCAAGCAAAGTCTCCCTGAAATGAAATAAGCTCTCGCCGAAACAAGGAGGCCTCACTGAGAAGTCTTGCCAAAGTGAAGTGAGCTCGGGGCGAAAGAAAGGAGTTTGGTAGGATGTCTCGGCGAATGAAGGTGGTCTCACCGAGAGTTTTCCTTCAACATAAAGTCTGACCGAATGGGAAAAGTCCTACTGACAGAGGGCTGCCTTCGGTATAATATTTGTTCGGCATGATGTCTTGCCGAAACGACCGCCGTCGGGGAGAAGTCCTACCGAAAAATGAAGGTCTCAGTGAAATTTGGTGCCCTTGCTATGATGTCTCATCAAGGGGGTGAGGTCTCACTAAAACCAAAGGTCTCAGTGTAATTTTTGGCACTCGGTGTGAGGTCTTGCAGACCCGAAAAGTCTCGCCGAATGGATATTTGAAATCGGCAAGACTCCTGGCCGTGGGGTTTTAGTTCGACATGATGTCTCGGCGAATGATGGTGGTCTCGCCGAAGAAATAGGAGATCGGGGAGACGTCCTACTGACATGAGGTGGTCTCGCCAAGAGAGAATGACATCAGTATAACCTTTGGCCGAGAGGGCGAAGTCTCACCGAGGGAAGTTGTATTCGTTGACTGAAAGCTCGGTCGGTGTAATGTCTCACCGACCGAAGGTGGTCTTGACGAAAGGAAGGAATCTGCGCTCGGGGAAATAGAATGGTTTCGGAGTGATGTCCTACCGATTGCTGGAGGTCTCGACAAAATGAACTGGCCTCAGTGAAAGCTCTTGCTAACCCGATGGTGTCTTGCCGATAGAGATCAACTTGCCCATGGAAAAGGATATCGGTAGGACTCTTAGCGTTCACTATGACCTCCTGTCAACTGATGTTTTTCTTGCCGATAGCGATGGATCTGTTATAGGCTTTGGTGAGACCTCTGGCCGACAGCGATAGTCTGGGCAAATTTTTTTGACATCGGCGTAACTTTTGCCGCTCGTTGTGAGGTCTCGCTGACAGTTGTGTGCTATGCCGACCATCCTGTTAGAGCTGTAAAATTTTGAAATTTTTACATTCTATTGCATTCAAGAGTCTCAATATTGAGTTCTCATCATAAGCATCAAAGTCCCTCTTTGTATTGTCTTGCTTGTTTTCTATCATAAAAGCCATTGAATCCATCAAGTCTTTCATTTTTCATTAAAAGACCTGAATCGGCAAGACATTGTAAAAGTCTCCCCGACCTGATTTTTCACTAATACATGTTTGTTGCAGACCATCAGTGGGACAATTTTCTTGTTTCAGCGACAAAAGGAATCATTTTGGCAAAGAGGAGTCATTTTCGGAGTGAAGTCATGGCGAATATAGTGTGTTTCACCGACCGGTGCATGTGGAAGTTTATCGCTCAAGATAAAGGTGTTCGGGAAAATGTTTCGGCGAACTAATTTTTTCTTGCCGATAGGCATCTTGAAAAAAGTATATCGGCATATGTTGGGGCATCGGTCTAATGTCGGGGTGAAGACAATATGTCATACTGACTAATGCATAAAGGGGTTGTTTCGGCCAGACTAATTGATATTGGTATGAACTCATAACAAAATCATTTTTTTTACCGATTGACTTGCAAACTGATGTCTTGGTAAGACTTATGTGCATCGGGGAAGGTCTAGGCGAAGGGGCCATTGTTTGGCCGAACTAAGTTCAAAGGTATTTCAAACCTATCGGTGAGAAGCTATGGAGTATTGCTGATTCAAATCTTATGCTGATGGAGATATGCATCGCCGAGAGAAGAAATTGTCGGCATAAGTTTCACCGAAGTATAATATTATACTGATAGATGGTTCGGGGTGAGTTTTGCCGAATAGGAGTAATCTGGAGGAGTGATTTCGGTAGGACATTTGGTGTCAGTGTAAGTTTTTCCCGAAGGTTCATTATCTTGCTGAAAGTATTATTTCAATGGTTGGGTTTATTTCTTTGGTGAGAAAACTTGGTGGACATGCCGAAATGAGAATTCATCGGTGAAAGGGTGATTTTGTCTTAGTGAATGAAAATACATTGAAAAGTATATATCGGTAAGATGCAAAGATATTTGCATAACATCTCCCCGATTTTGAAAGTCACAGCGAAGCGGGTGAAATGAAGATTGTATCAACAAGAATATAAATTTGTCTTGGTGACCCAATGAAGATAAAGACTTTCGGTGAAACAGGATGAAGTCTGTGAGAGGTTTCCCTGACGTCTGCGGGTTATAGCGAAGAACATAAAGATAGAGGATTTCAGTCAGTGTGAATAACATTAATGTCTCAGTGATTGGAAAATGCTTTGAAGAAAACATATCGGTATTGTTCCATGATATCTATGAGACGCTTCCCCAACTTTGAATTGTCATAGCGACATGAAAAGCAGAAGCATTTGTCGTCAAGTTGATTCCAGGTGTCGGTAAGACTGCAGAGTGTCTTGGCGAATGATGAAATAAATGTTGAAAAAGGATTTCGCCCCATATTTGAATTTTTCTCATCGAAAGGACATTTGATGCGACAGTGCTAGTTTCAAAGGTGACTTCATTCGTGCTTCATTAATGGAACGATGGGATAAAACAGTAATGATAGTAGTGTTTTAATCAATTCCTCATTTCTGAATTGATTGCTGGTGAATTGGCAAGCTGAACGAGAGAACCAAGATGATTTTTCAGTCTGAGGAGCTCAAGTAGAATACTGTAAGTAGTTGCTTCTCTGTTTTTCATATTTTGATTCTGTAAGCTTGAAAAAATGGAGTCTTCTGGTTCTGGAAAGGGTAAGGGTAGGAAACTTGGTGAGAGCAGTCAGTCAAAGGGAAAGAAACAAAAGACTGATACAGAGCATGAAGGCACTGAAAGGAAGCTAAACCAAGACCTTATTGTTCAACTACCTGGTTCGGGGCCTAAAGCTAGAAGGTCCACATAGCTTAGGGCAGAAGTTGAAAAGCTGGATGACAAATGCAAGTTCATAGGTGATGTCTGGACTGCTGTGAGAGGGTATGAGCTTTTCAATTTCCACTATCGTAGGAGGAATCATTTTGAGCTAGTTTGTAATCCATGGAAGTTGAATGTAGGGAAATTGGTGTGCCCTAATATATTTATTAATGCTGAATTGGTAAAATTGCTTGTTGATCATTATGATCCAAAGCGTAAAGCAATATGTGATCCTTATGGAAAACCACAAATACATGTGTCAAAAGAAGGAATTGGTGAGGTTTTCAAATTGGAAGGATTTTGTGATGAGGAAATCAATTGTGAAGAGTTGCAGAAGGAAATTTTCAGAATGGATACAAGTTACAAGGGTTGGAGGTTACCAATTCATAGGGTTAAACAGGGTAAAAAGCCCGAACCTCTAGAAGATAGTGAGGGGCCTCCCTATCATGTAGATTTGTTTGAACCCTACATGAAGTATACATATTTTTCAATGTGTCAGGTGTTGGGGATGGATGCCCCAGAATTTATGTCAATGGTGCCAATGGTCATTGTAGCAGACATTCAATATCACAATGCCAGGTTATTTGATTATGCTTCATATATTTCTAAGGAGCTTGACTCAGGATTGATGGCTATAAAGGGTGGAGCTTCCATTGTTCACCTCAAAAACTATTCATTGTTGATGCATTTGGTGCTATATTTTAGACAAGAGCTTGGGGTGTGGCCTCCGGAAATGAGTATTTCTTAGACTAGTAAGGAGGGTGAAACATTGCCTATTCAATTATGGACTGCCATTTGGGATAGCAGGTTTGCTGGTTCTAGTTTTATTCATTTTGAGGAGTATTTTGTAAAGACATTGTATAAATTGTATCATTATCCTTGTAATCATTCATTGACTGATGAGATCAAAAGTTTCCTTCGGCCTAAAGATTTTGATGGGCCAATTGACCATAACTGGGGAGATTGGTATTGTTTAGAGGGAGCTACTGTAATCAGAGTGTATGGATTTGAAGATGCTCCTTTCATTTTGCCAAGGATAGTTCCAAACAGGGTTGCATACTTGGAAATTGTCAGACAAATGGATTACAGTAGTGTGATGCATTTCAGCTCTTTTGGGAAGCAGGCATTTATGCCTAGTACTTTATGCTTTGGTGATTTCACTATGTTGGCTAAAGAGGGATATAATTCAATTCTTGACAGATTGTTGCACTATAACATGAAAAGAGGACCAACTAGGAAATACTTTGACCCTGAGGGGTATATTCATTCAGCCAGAGAAAGGATCAATTTTGGAGGGTATCAGCATGTACCCTATCCTTTTGATGACATGATTAGAAATCTAGATGAAGATGAAGCAGAAAGGGTAGTTGAAAGGTATAATCAAGGGTTACAAGATACCGAGTTGTTGTCTTCTGGAGATGAAGAAGCACCAAGAGCTGATGTGCCACAGGGTAAAGCAGAAAAGGTATCCAGAATGAGGACTCAGCAATATGTCTGCCCAGTCAGAGAACAGAGTGTTGAAAGTGGTGATGTTGATGCTAGGCATATGGAGTATAGATCCTTTGTTTCTGATGATGAATTTTTACATTCCCCTGAGTTCAAAGCATTCTTGTACAAGCAGAAGGGGAAGGAAATAAGAGAGAATGTTGATGATATCACTTCTGGAAATGAGGAGCAATTGCTGGCTCAATTGAGAATAGGTGTGGATGATGAGATGACAGATATGACTCCTGAAAAGGGGAGGAAAATGTTGGAGGATGCTGGTGTTATGATATTTCCTGGATTAGATTTGAATTCTGCATTGGTTTTTGATAGTTTCTTGAAGGGTAGTAATGCTACTCATAAGATTGATAAGGAAAAGGTGACAAAAGTATATACAGGCTCCAAATATAATACTGATGAGGGATCAATATTGATATGGGCTTTGTACCCACCCCACAGGAAATCAGTGGTACTTGATACAAAGAAGGCATTTGGCCATGTCTTGACTTTAAAAGCTGGAGAAGCTGATCCTGTTGCTACTGCTGATATTGGGGTAAATATTGCAAAATTGAATAAAGCACAGATTTAATTAATGATAAAAGAAAGAGAAACACATAAAGAAAATAATGAGAAATTGCCGAGAGAAAATGATAGACTCAAAGATTTGGTTGGTGTTTCAATGGGAACAACCAAAATGATCACTCAAGGAGAGAGCTCTCGAGCAAAAGACCACTGGGTAGGGTCAAGTTCTTATTCTCAGGGAAAGCATGATGCTATTGCTGCAATTATCAAGAAGAGACAGGATCATTTGATATCCTGGTTGAACAAATTGTGGGGAAAATATTCTCATACTCTTGTTGCATTGAAGGAGCCACAAGAATGGATGGACGAATCATGGAGAAATTTCATGAGTTGGCTCAAAGTGATGAAGCTAGCAGTTCTGCACTTGAGGCTACTAATCACATAATCAATTGCCATCAAAATTTCTATGATGAATTGCAAGGAGATGAACAAGGATTAATTGCAGCTGCTGAGAAAATTGTAATTCCATTTTCTGATAATAATGGGGATTTGAGAGAAGCCACCAGGTGGAAAAATGAATGTGAGTCAATGATGAATGAAATCATGAAGGTAGCTTCTACAGATGATACAACATTGGATGAAGTGAGTAAGCAAAATGAGGAAATGGTCAAAATGGAAGTTACGGTCCGGAATGTTGTTGGAGATGTGGACACGTATGAGCGCCAAGATTATTTGGACCACCTCAACAAGACTCACTTATGGCTAAATAGAGCCTAACTATTCTCTATTTTATATTTATAATTTGTATTTTCTATTTCCGAAAGGATGCATCCTCTCACATTCTCAATATATAAATGTCTATTTTGTAAACAATATGCATATAGATAGAATAGGATAGAGAGTAGAGAATACGGTGGAACACCATGTTTCACAGGGTTGAGACTATGCTGTATGTTTTAAAGCCATGGAAATATCAATGAAAATCATCCGATTTGCTGGAAAATTCTGGTGTCAATTGTTGTGTTA
>VDFB02045532.1:30818-49379 GCA_007258455.2 Sequoia sempervirens | reverse complement strand
TTGGGACTATTGTTTTTCCATGAGTTTCCTTACTTGTGATAGGTTGGTAACAGGCATGAAAATACAAAATGACTAGATGACTAGGATGACACTACTCCCTAAGATGCACTTAAACAATGACCTAAATGATGATTAAAGGAGTGATTAGATTAGATGATTGATTTAGTGATTGACTAAATGATTGAATGCGATGATTTGGATGACTGATTGGATTGGATTTGATTAAGTTGATTGATGAGATTAGATGATTGATAGAATTAGGTGATTGATTGGATCAAATTGATGAGATTGCCTCTAATCCAAGTTCAAGGGTTTAACTAGATGACATATGATGCCAATGATAAAATTGGATTGTAAAAATGATGATTACAACACATAATCTACCTCAAGATGGAAGTAGATTGATTGACCCAGGGATGATTACTGACTCAAAATTGATAACAATCCTAAGTTAGCATGAATGATGATGATCAGGATTAGAAACCTAAGTCAACTTGGATAAAAACCCCTAAAATAAATTATATGAGATTCAAATGGATGAACCAATAATGGGTATGCAATCTAGGGATTCCCTACGATGAACCTATATGTTTTGATTGAGGATTTGATGACTTTGGAAAATGAATATGGACTAAAATGATGATTACAAGTAGATGGATGATGATAAAAAACTTTTGATCACGAGAACAAACTCAAAAAACAATAAGCTTTTAATGGTCCAAAGGATTAACTCTCAGGAGTTTTGTATGGGAAGTGCATTTGCCTCTATGTCACACAAATTATCCCCTCCAGGTGATGGGATCACCTATCTAAAGGATAGCAAAATTTCTTTTGTATTTGACAAGATCACCTCTATCTAGGACTTAGGAACACCTATATCTTCAAACACCACAAGGAAATAGGAGGAAACATGACAAAAAATTGCCTATTAGGCTTCAAGATTGCCTCTTTCTTGATATGTAAAAAGGAAATAGGTGGGAAAAAAAAAAATTCCTAAGGATCAAGATTTCCCCTATCTTGAGGTGTATAGATGCTAGCAGAAACACCTATTATAGGATCGCCTATGGGTTGAGTGGAACCACCTATGTCTTGAATTGTACGGACATGGATGGTACAAATGGACATGTGTTTGCCCCTATGGATAATAGGTTCTCCTATTCTAAGGGATGTACAAACAAGGAAGATGTGGACAAGACACAAATTCACCTAAAATGATGATAGGATCACCTGTTCCAAGCGAACATGCAAACTCAGATGACATGGATTAGATAGACTCGCCTAAAGGTTTTACAGGATCACTTGTTCTAAGGAAATAAGCATACTTGGATGAAATGGAATAGACACATAGTTTCCTAAGGACTAAGTAGGATCTCCTATTTAAGGAATAGGCAAATGGGTGGTTGCTTGACTAGGGGAACAACAAACAAATTCACCCATAACAAGGATGAGTTCACTTAAACGATGACCTAGACTAGACTCAAGACATGAAAATACCCTTTTCATTACAGGATTTCCTATCTACAATGCAAGTTCACCCCTATGAGAAGAAAAATCACCATTGAGGGTAAGGAAAAACTATGGCAAAGGACAAAAACATGGAAAACAACAAGCAAAATGGCAAGACTAGCTCATACTAACGACAATCACTAGTATCACACAAGAAGACACTCCAGAAAACATAATCCTAAAATTAGTGATAAGGGTTTACAAACTTGATGTAGGCCCACCACCTTGAGGGGACACCTCAATGTTAATACTCCATGATATCGGGGTGGTTCTCTAGATCACCTTTTCTCACAAAGGCAGATAGCTTGCAATTCAGTGGCACAAAGGCATCAAAAGAGACCACAGGCTCACCTTTATGCTCTCTCTCAAAGACTATCATAGTCCACCATGAGGATTTATATCTCAACCCAAGGGAGTACATGGTGAGTAACTTCAAGGTATGGTGTGTATCCCCTACACTACACCAAGTCATGGCTAAAACACAGGTCTCTATCTAGGCTGAACAAGGATATCTTGTGCATCCTCGATATATGCTATGGTGTCTGAGGCACAACCATGAACACTAGCTCATCACAAGCATAAAGCAGGAGCCCCAGTCAGGTACTAGAAACTCAGACCAACCCTACATGTGTTATCTAGGTATCACCCTAGCTTCAATTCTTTTCTAAACAAGACGTGACTGGATTGGAGTAAAAATTTAGTTCTCCCCCCTTTATATACCTTTCCAGTAACAGATGGTTGGAATCATCCTCCAAGTGATGAAATCCTATGCAGGTCCTCCTAAAGGTAGGAAATACTACATGTTTCAGCTAGTCCCCAGGATCACACAGCACAAGGGGAGAGCTTAGATGCACTAGCACTTCCTACATAGATTTGACTAGACTAGAATGAATTGCAATTTCTCATCACGCATGATCACTGAAAGGTGCAAGAGGAGTGTATACATCAACAATTTACTCCAAAACAAAACAAATAGATGAATTGACCCTTTAATTAATCTACATTCATGCCTAAATTAGTGAGAAAAAAGAAGCACAAACATACCTACACTAAGGGTCTTCAACCAATCATCCTAGAGAAAACAAATTAGTAGTTTTCACCATTGGTCTTGGAAAAATTTATTCCTTGCACAAACGTTAGTAAAATGCCACAATCACAGAAAAAAACTTAGCTAATTAGTACCCAAAACCAAAATCGAATTGTAGTTCAAATTTAAAATTTAAAGGTTTGGGATTACCACAAATTCACCTCTATGTGAGATGAGTTTTCCCTTTTCAATGAATCATAATAAGGTGTCTAATGGAAAATATGAGATTGTTCTTGCCTACTAGATGGAGAGGTGTATGTGCTTTCACCTTTGATTTTGAGTTGTATTCACCCTTTTTTCGATCAAGTTTTTCCTTTGTTTTGAGAAAACTCACTAGTCGGGAGTAGATTCGCCCCTGTGTGTAAAGTACGAACCTGTGAAAATTCGAACAACAAAGATAAAATAGACTTGTGATGTTGGTCCCACCGGGCATGCCAAAAATGTGTGTAGTGTGAAATTCCTACTTTGAGATGCAAACTAAACTAGATGCAACAAAGGAAAACACAAAACAAACACTCGAATTAGGCCTAGTTAAATCTTAAAAAAATATAGGAAACAAAGAACAAGTTTACCTTGATTAGATGATAGTTTTGGTTTTCCCTTTAGATTATTGAGATGTGTGATCCTTCTTTGGAAAAATAGCTCAAAATGATGCTTGAAATGATGCTATGAGGATGAGGAATGCAATGGTGAAAATGGGTATTGTAATGGATGCAAGATGGGAGCTCTAAGATGGTTGTAACAATGGTGGATGCTAAGTGATGGCTTGGAAATTTTTGAGTGTGTGCTTGATTGCTAAATTTTGGATTGTACAAATGGAGACATTTCCACCATTTTTAGAGGAAGTGCCTTTAAAGCAATGGAGAGTTAGGATTGATCCATGATGGAAAAGATCAAGGGCTAGGGTTAGTTAAGAACTCATAAGCCCTCACATCTTGACATGTGGTAGATGAGTTGGAAGGGAAGGGGTGAAGTGGATATGACATGGAGGTACCAGGTTGTACCTTAGGAAGGGACAAGATCTCCTCATAAAGGAGGTCCTTTTCCAAATGTGCTTGAGAGATAATGTGAGGAATTAAAAATTCCTCACAAATCCTCATGGGGATGGCAGAAGGAATTTAAAATTCCTTAAAATGCATTGGATGAATAAATTCAAATTAAAAATTCACATAGGGAAGGGGTTGCTTTCTCCAACTAGAGAAATCATTTAATGTTTGTTGAATAAGGGCACATTCTGTAAATTTCATGGAGATTAGGTTTGCATAATTAGGTGATAAAGATTGTCCAAATACGAGATTAGGCAAGCTAATGACATATTAGATGCAAGTGGGAGATTATGCAAGTTGTGACCCTAATGATGATTAGGGGTGTGCACATCCTAATCACATATTAATTAAAATAATTTTGATTAAAGAGGATTATGGAGGATGTGACATGAGGAGAGAGAAAAAAATGAATTAAAAATTGATTTAATTCATAAAGGATAAAGTGACAATTAAATAAATTGGGCTATTTATTTAATTTATTTAATAAATACCTTAGGGGACATTAGGCTAAAGTGAAATATTAATCAAATAATACATTATTTAATTAACATGGATGAGGGATGTCAGATGGTGAAATGCAAGGGTGAATTTGACCATATGGGAGTGGTCTAATTCAGGTGTCTACATGACTAAATCCAAACAAGTGTGTCTTTGGGGTCACATCAAGGAAAATTCTTGGCTTCATCATCTCACAAAGGGATAGAAATTGATCCAGAAAAGGTAAAATCCATCTTAGACATGAAACCATCGCAAACACTAAAGTAGATGAAATGATTACAAGGGAGATTGTAGTCCATTAGAAGGTTCATAGAACAACTATAAGATAAATTCTATCTGTTTTACCATCTTCCCCATAAAGGGATAAGCTACAAATGGGATGAAAAATGTGATAAATCTTTCCAATAGATCAAAGAATATCTATTGAAATCTCCAATGCTCATGCCACCAATATTGAACAAACCTTTGATCCTATATATTTCAGCAACATCAACAATAGTAGGAGCTATTTTGGCACAACATGACATGAAAATGGAAAGGAAATGGCTATCTACTACACCAATAGAACTTTGGTGGGCTATGAAATGAACTATTCACCTATTGAGAAGCCCTTCCTAGCGGTAGTTTTTGCTTCACCAAAATTTAGACAATACATGTTGTCACATCAAATCAAGCTTATTGCAAAGCTTGATCTATTGAAATACATATTATCCAAAGCAAATCTCACAAGATGAATGGATGAATGGGTAATGATATTAACATAATTTGACATAGAGTATGAGGAGAAAAAGGGAATCAAAGGACAATTAATTATAGATCAAATAGCAGAAACACCCATTTATATTGGGAATCCTCTAATATCTATCTTCTCTAATGAATCAGTGTTTCATATAATTCTTACAACTCAGTGGAAGATGTACTTTGATCGATCGTTCACCCAACATGGATCTAGAGCAAGCACTCTTTTCATCACCCATCAAGGTGATTGTATCCCAAAGTCATACAGGCTATCATTTCCCTATACTAACAACATTGTTGAGTATGAAGCCCTAATCACAGGTTTAAGGATAGCGGTTTAGTGGAAGATTCATGAAATGAAAGTCTATGGAGACTCATAGTTGGTTATCAACCAAGTTAATGATGACTATCAAACTAAGGATGACAAGCTCATGCCTTACAAGGTGATGGTGGAAAAACTCAAAGACCTTTTGATAGTCATAACTTTTGAGCACATTCCTCACATGAATAACAGAGGAGAAGACACCATGGCAACCATCAGATCATCACTAGACATGACAAACGCCATCCTCCAATGTGAATTCTTGGTAGAAAAGATTCTTGTACCAACTTTCAAGAACCCTTAATTAGAATTTGCATGTGCCATTTTTAGTCCTGGAACCATGTGGTACAATGATATCTTTATTTATCTTAGTAGAGGAACCCTCCCATCTGATATCACCTTGAACCTTAAAAAGATATTTTTTTAAAAAGCATCAAAATTCATGATCCTAGGGGATACCCTTTACCGACGAACAATTAAAGGGACATTACTATGATGTCTTAACCAAAAGGAATCCTTAACTACTTTAACTGAAGTACACGATGGCATATGTGGTTCCCATTCTAGTGGTATGACGTTATATAAGAAACTATTAAAGGGTATGTGTAGGATCACGATGGGCCAAAAAGTGGCAATATGATGGGTATGTGGCTGAAAACTATTTTTTTACCCAAAATTGATGAAATGAAAATGGTTTTTAAAGGAGATTCTCAGCTTTCTACTGATATAAATTATGCTTTACTTTGAATTTAATAAGTAATTATTATTCATTTTCTATGCAAATTATGACTAAAGTCCTGATTGATAGGTTGGTTGAAAAATATCTATAGCTTTCAAATAGTATCACATTTTTTGAATCCAAAACATGCGTCACATTCTATGCTTCACATACTATAGGATTAAAAAAAAGAAAAATTGTATTTCATGAATTTTTGACCAAGTTAAGGTGGTCAAACATACAAGTTTTTATATTTAAAAAAATTGTAATAAAAAATTCATAATTAATTATTTACTTGGAAAAAATTACAAAAAAATATGCATCACATTGGGACATGAGTCCTCTACTCTGAAATTTAAGTACCACTACATTGAAATTTCAAATTTTCACCAAATAGTTTTTTTTTAAGAGAAAACCTAGTAGTTTAGAAAATACATTCAATTTTCTACAGATTCGATTCTTACATATTTTTTAAATAATATATATAACTTAGTCAAATTTTTATGTCAAGTTGCCTAACACCATTTTTTTTGAATTTTTTCCATCTTAGGGGCCTATTTTTTCCATGATGATCCTGCACATACCCTAAGGACGGGCTACTATTGGCAAACCATGGAAAAGGAAGCCCATCAGTATGTGTAGAATTGTGTCCAATGTCAATAGCATGGAGATCTTATGCCCCAACTCAAGATTTGCAACCACTAATCATACCATGGCCTTTTTCATAGTGTGGACTTGAACTCATAGGAAAATCACTCCAACCTCATCCAACGACCAAAAATATATCATAACTACCACTAAGTACTTTACTACATGGGTTGAAGCCATTCCTATGACCTACATAATGGGGAAACAAATTTCCAAGTTTATCTTGAACTACCTCATATGCCATTATGGTGTTCCTCAAACCTTAACTTCTGACAATGGAAAACCCTTCAAAAATTAGGATGTGAAAGAGTTTTTCCAAAGATTCAACATCTAACACCGATTCTCTACCCATATTATCCCCAAGGTAATAGTCAAGTTGAGGCTATGAAGAAAACTATCCTAAAAAATCTTGAAGAAAATAATTAATGAAGCTAGTTGTGACTGGCATTTGCAACTCAATCCTACTCTCTAGGATTATCGAACTAGTATCTACATGCCTACAGTTTCAACCCCTTTCTCCCTATTTTATGGATATGAAGCTATCTTTCCTATTGAGGTTGATCTCCCCTCATTGTGAGTGTCACTATAGAACTTGGGTAATGATGAAGATTACAGAGTATCTAGGTTGAATGAGCTATAATTCCTAGATGAGCATTGTATTGATGTCCTCAATCATTTGCAAGTGTACCAAAACTAAATGAAGTGGGTCTATAACAAGAGGATCAAATATTAGTCTTTCCAGGTAGGGGATCTCATCCTGAAGAAAAATCAGAAGAACCTTCAAAATAAGGACAATAAAGGGAAGTTTGAACCTAACTGGTTGTGTCCTTTCATCATCACAATAAACTATGGATTAGGAGCATATCAACTATCAATTCCTGAAGGTGAACCCTTGCATGAGCCAACTAACAACTTACATCTCAAAAAATTTTATGCCTACTCTTGAAGGGTGTAAATTAGAAAATTCAAAAAAAATAGAAAATGATAAAAAATCAAAAAATAAGAAAAAGCATTGAAAAAGTAAAGAAACAATAATCGTCCTCTAGTGAAAACCATTTTGGTGGCACTTTGGAAAAGTACCTTGGTGAAAACCTAGAAAACAGGAACCTTGCATAAATAAAGGACCTCCATCTATTCTTTGGCTCTTTTGTCCTATCATTCTTTACACCACCATTCATCGATCGCTTGTCTACATCCTTATCATAGCTTGACACTATGAACCATTGCAATCACTTTAATACTAGGCATATTCCAAAGGTCAGTTACTCCTACCTTTATAGAAGTAGTCTAGCATGTGCCACGTTGGGGGAACTTCGTTGTGGATCATATTGGGTTCTTTTATATCTTGAGATCATTAGAAAATCCAAAAAAAAATCATAAAACATTCATTAGAAAATCCAAAAAACATTTGTAAAATCATGTATAGGAAAAATCTTTAACATACAACAAGCATCAAAAACCCTAAAAATGTCGAACATCAAAAATCCAAAAAGTGGTCCCCTTGTCAAACTACATCATCTCTAAGCTTGAACATAGGCAAGGCCATCATTGATGTGCCCCCGAGACACCCTAGGTTAGTCCTTTAGGAGTCCATCATAATAAACTAGCTTTTCAATCCCTATTCATATCTCATCTTGTTAATAGGTTGAGTTAGTCAAACTAATTAGTCTCTGTGTGTATAACGTAGGAAAGGGTTATCTTTGATCATCCCCTGAGACCCCTAGGATAGGTATTTTAGATTAGGTCCTTGGCCAAAACTATCAAAAATTCAAAAACATCCAAATAAATCTCAAAACTCCAAAACATCCAAATAACTATGAAAATATAAAAACATCCAGATAACTCTCAAAAATACAAAACATCCAATATATTAGAAAAAACAAAAAACATCCAAATATCAAAAAATACCTAAACATTTAGAAAACCAAAAAATACAAAAAAAAATTGAAAATTGAAAAAACAAAAATAATAGAAAACATTTAAAAAAACCTAAACAACCTCAAATAACTGAAAACCCTAAACATCCATATTAAATTTCAAAAAGACCAAAAGAAGCCTCAAAAAAATTTCAAAATACCAAAAATATTGAAATATTCTAGAAAATCGAAAAACCATCCACCCCATGTCGCCTTCACCCGCAATAAAATTTCACCCAAAATAAATCGATTGTAACCTTCAACCTTTGGTGAAACAAATAGGCAGAAAACATAGCAAGCTGTAAAGTGAAAACCTAAAAGTCAAAATCTAAAGTCTAAATCATAGGTAAATACATCATTGAAGTTTATACCAATGACTCATCTTAGCATCATCATCGGTGATACCATAATAGTGGTTTACAATTTTTGGCCAAACTGCACACTGAAATTATTATTTTTAACTAAATCTTCACATTCGGGCACCTATTGCGGCTAAACTGTGAGGAATTTGAAGATGGTGCAAACTAGAGTCTCATCAAATTTTGTCTGTAGATTCTAAAAATATTTTTTTGAAAATTTTTGGAATCAAATTGCAGTTCTTTTTCCATCTCCCACGAAAATACATTTTTTTAGAAAACAACATTTTTAAAAAGTGATGCACAATCAAGATAGCGATAACTTTTTCCATGAAGGATAAATTCTAATTTTCAAATTTAGATTTGTAACTTTGATATCTAGTGCTTCCACTTGGTTAGATAGTTTTTTATTGAATATTTTTCCTTAATCAAGTTTCAAAGTCAAATGAATTACAATTCAGACAGACAAGTATAGCAGCAGTAACTTCCTTTGTATATGTCAAAATTAATTTAATTTTTTATTGGATCAAGGACTTCAATATCTAGTGCACTCATATTTTTCAATTTTTTTATAATCTTCTATTTTACATGTGAAGAACAAAGAAATTCATTTGCAATGAAAAACCTATGTTTAATAAACTTAAAAACAAATACATAACAAAACCAAAACATATTAAAATCATATTCATTGGATAGCTTTTCTGTGGAAATACCATAATCATTTCAAATAAATTTTAAATGAATTCATTTGATCCCCAAAATCTAAGTCAAAAGTGAATTTTTATCAGCATTTTGATAGGTGTAAAGGAGACGCATTTATAGGTATGGTTTAAAACTAGCGAGGTTCTATCCAAGGGTGTTTGATCTAAGGTGATTTGATCAAACCCTCTTCAATTGGAATCCTTAAAATGGAACTTTTTAAGGCTTAAATCATTATATTTTCTAAACATATGTGATTTCAGCTAAAATTCATTCCTCTCAGGAATTGTAAACCACTATTATGACAGCACTATCATCCTAAAATAAAAAAAACCTCTGATCAATATGTCCTAGAATGTATCCTTCCTATGATGGACATCAGTACTAGAAATCACTTTAGCTAAACTTAAAATAGCAAGAGATATAGATAGCACTAACTGTTTGTCTTTGATCTTTTCTTATGATTTATCTTAATGACCTATTATTCAGACCTCTCGATGATTTCTATCAAAATGATTTAGATAGAAAGTAATGGGTCATCGATCATTATCTTTCATTTTTTGTGCTTGGGGATACTCTTGTAAAAAAATCTTGGTGCATACTTGCTTAGTTGTGTGTGGGAAGGTTGTTTGGGGTATGTTGTTGACTATTGTGTATGCTTTGTTCCAATTTATTCTAAGCTTCTAACTTGCATTCCAAGAATGTTTATGTATGTCAAGAGGTGAACAAGAACTATCCTATCTATTTGTCAAGTCAAAGTCCATTACACTGGATACAACATTTCCCTAGTTATCAATACCTTGATACATCGTGCCTATGTGTTATATCAAACAATAAGGAATGATGAAAAATCCCAATCCCAAAGTGTGAGAAACTCATCATCCTGCATTTCATCCTCATTTTTCATGTCCCCTCACCATATCTAATAAAGTCTCGATGGATCATAGAATTGTTGGATCTTGTGAAGCAATCATAAAAATCAATGGTCATTCATTCTTTATTGTTCTATATTCTCTCTACGCTAATCTAGTATCATGACAGTCAACAAAAACATCATCAATGCATCCACCCTACATTGAAAAACCATTAGCACACATGCATAGTATAATCATAAAACATTCATCAGCATAATCATTACATATTGTGAATCATACATTCTGCATTATCATTTGAGTTGTGATGAATAATATATATTTTCTATTCTAAGCATCTTGAATAATTGCATAACATATCATATCATACACATGCATTGATTATCATTCACATCCATAGACATAAATGATCATCTCATAAAAAAAAATAGAAAATAAACAAAAATAAATGTATCCATAACTTTTTCACATCATTTGCATCGCATATAATATCATGAAAAGATACTAAAAAGGAATACAACATTTACATCACATATCATATCATGATCATTTCCTATCACATACACATAAGTAATAGTGCATCCATACATGATGAAATATAAGAATCTCATCCATCCATGCATCATAAACATGAAATAAGATGAACACATCATAAATCATCTATATCCATATCATATATATCAAAAAATTAATGTCATGGTACAAAATCTAGATAAATGTATGTATATCAATCATAAGTACAATATTCACAAGGCTATAAAAAGGGAAGCCCATGAATGTATTTCTATAATAAAGAATGGGGCATAAAAAGTTAAATAGTGTCTATACATAATAGCTAGCCTTGATGGCTGCTACCCTCTCTAGCCTACCTCGTAGGATGATCCTTTGCTCTCGACTGCGCATCATTGCACTACAAAATATAAAGTTCTCTGACTGCCTGAGGCATGTCCTGATGATAATGATACCTATAAGATGTGGCCTCTATCACAACCTCTCTATAAAATCTATCTCACACAGTCCTACCCTAAGTGGCCACAATCATAGCTTCTATTTGTTGTCACCAGGCAACCTCCTCGCTTCTCTCGATGGTCATAGCCTATACCCACTACAAAGCTTGATCTCTCTTAGATATGATGGTAACCATGTGCTACCATGCTTGGTCCTCCTTAGCACTAATACCCAAAATCTACTGGTGGCACCTAATCCCACTATCCTATCAAAATCTATACCTGCTTCTACAACTATTGGATCTATGCATATCTAGGATCTGGTGGTGGTGGTGGTGGTTGTACAAGGGGTTTTTTTTAATCAGAGGCTTTTGATCAACTGACAAAGCCCCTAGAACCTAACCATCCTAGCCATCTTATCCACCCTGACCCTATCCTCTACCTCTGTCCCCTACCTCTAGGCCTCCCTCATGGAGGAGCACCTACTAGATCTATTAACCATGATAGAGGTGAAAACCAAACATCATAAGTGGGCATAGTATATTCTATTTCATTACCCTAGTCATCGACCCAAGGCTGAGCCGCCAATTTTCTAAAGCTCTCAACCTCCTCTAGAGTTGGAATAGTCAGTCCCCATGTGGGAACCTTCCTGGAAGACCTCACAAACATAACACTGTAATCATCATCTGGCCTATCCTGTGGCTTCCAAAACTACCAAGCCACCTTGTCTAGTCAATATCTCTTAATAATGGTGTGCTCACAACCCTACATATATCGGGTCTTCCTAGAAAAGTACAACTGCTACACATCATCCAACCATAGTGACATCTAAAGCCATAAGAGCCATTAGAATGATGTGATATCATCGATAACCCATAGCTAGTATCAGAGCAAAATCTATCCCATGTGCCTCAATGTGATTGTACCTCTATACCTCTAAATGAAGGGATCATCTGGCTCCATGTCTACCATCTGCACAATATATTAGAGCACAGGGATATGCTCCTACACTTAAATATGAAGCAATGTCACCCCTACACCAATGGCTCTCCCATCATAGTAAAAAAATCATGCATGTCGTGATAAAAGGAGGCTAGCATCACTGGCCCCCATGCAAAAAGAGTCCTCCTGTGTAGCATCTAATGCTACACCAATCTTGATCTTCGGATAAACCCTCTGCTACATCTATTTGAAGCCACTAAACCTAAAATGATGGTTGCAATAATCAATCAAAAATTTAGCACGTGACCTTTGTATGACTCAAGGTCGATCTATGATGTGACTAGAACAATTTCCTTTATCTCCATCATCTTGTGGAAAGCATCAATTATGGCATCAATGTCATAGGTTAAGTGATCACCAAGTATCAACAAAAATAGAATACAACATACATCCTCTAAGGTCACCATCACCTCACCTGTCAGAAGGTGAAGTGATGAGGTATCACTATGCCATATCTCATACAGAGTAGTCATCATAACTAAGTGTGTCTCGATGATATGTGCTTATGGCACATACTAGAGACCAATCTCTCCAAGGTACTCCTACAATAACTTTTACAAATCACCTAATCTCTCCAGCATGATGGGCCTGTGCTCATGCGACATCAGTGGTGGAAAGACCTCTTGCACCCATGAAGTGCACAACATTAAGAAATTAAGGAAATTTGACTCAATTTGGAATTTTTAGCTCAAAAATCACAAAAGCATCATTATTTACAATAGCGTAGCTATATTCAAATTTCAAATTATGATGCCCAAAATATTTTCAAATTGTAAATTGGTAACCTGTGTTGCTAAATACACTAACATCACAATTTAATGTTTGGAAAATCCTAACCCTACTTTTCTAAATCGGCAAGAGCATCGCTATACAAGAATGTATCACAATTTAAAATTAGAAACCCTAATTTTAAATCATGAATAGTGTTGCCATATAAATATGCATTGCTATAATTTATTTGAGCGTCATCGATTGTAAAATGGGCATTGCTATATAGCAATGCCACTAAATTTTAAATTTCAAAGAGCAATAAATGCATCAAAAAGTCAAATTTCAAATCAAGTTTGGAGTTACATACTAGTGGTCCTGCCCCTAGAAGTCATTGATACTCTTGAACTCGGTCAGAGATGTACCTGGGAAGCTCTCGATACGCCATTTCATTAGAGGGTCAGAGCTCAAAATAGCAAGAATCTCTTAAGTTTGAATGCACAAATGAATTGAAAGTGACCCTTCTTGGCTTATTTATGCTAGAAAATTAGGGTTTTTTCCCTAATTTAACCTTCAAGCTAGGGTTTATCATCATTTTTCACCAATCTTTCCAAAGTGGACCCAATTTTGCATTGCTTTTTGGCATTTTTGGCATAATTCTTGGATCCTAGAGCCTTTCTAGACCCCTGGGGTAGCTTTTAATCTTTATCGAGATATTAACCCAAAATTCAAAATTTTTGCTTAATTTCTCGATGGGGTAGGGAATCAACTTTATTCTTCCATTGGGGCATCTAAAAATTAGAATTTTTTTAGTTTTTAATTTAAGTAGTAGTTTTAATCTGAAGAGTGTTATTCTTTGAACCAAAGCAGTAGGTACCTCGCTTCAAAGAGGGGAAAAATGTAGACACTTAAAAAATGTCCTAAATGACATCATACACTTGAAATAGGTTTACTAACACCATTTCCTCTTTAAACCCATCTTCGTTTTGCTTAATTAATTGAATTATCCTAGCTAATTAATTAATGAAATTATTTTCATCCATCAACCTAATTCATCAATTCAAGTTAATTCACTCCCTTTTCATGCTAACATTTCATCTCATTAAATTAAATAAATCAATACATTTAATTTAATTCCCTAAATCATCCTATTTAATTAAATAACCCTAAGTTATTTAATCAAGTATCATTTTATCTCTCCCCCATTCATTAAATAATTTAATTTAATGAATATCACTTTAATTCCTTCAAATCCCCTAATTGCATGATTAAACCTTGTTTAATTAGTGATTAAACTATTTTTTCTCTAAGAGAGGGGATATTCCTTATCCCCATGGAATATTCCTTATCCCCTTTTTCAACAATTAAGAATTTCTTTTAATTTGCAAAATGACTTTTATCCTCACCCAAATGAATATACCAAAAGAATATTCTTATTACTCCATTTGAAAAAGGGACATTTCACTTAGATTCTAATGCAATTTTTAATCTCTAATGTGGATATGTGTAGGATCATGATGGGCCCAAAAGTGGCAATATGATGGGTATGTGGCTGATGACTTTTTCTTACCAAAAATTGATGAAATGAAAAGGGTTTTTAAAGGCGATTCTCAACTTTCCACCAATATAGATTATGCTTTACTTTGAATTTAATAAGTAATTATTATTCATTTTCTATTCAAATTATGACTAAAATCCTGATTGATAGACTGATTGAAAAACATCTATAGCTTTCAAATGGTATCACATTTTTTTAATCTAAAACATGCATCACATTCTATGCTTCTTATATTATAAGATTAAAAAAAGAAAAATTGAATTTCATGAATTTTTGACCAAGTTAAGGTGGTCAGACATATGAATTTTTTAAAAAAATTAAAATTTGTAATAAAAAATTTATAATTAATTATTTACTTGAAAAAATTACAAAAAAATGCATCACATCGGGACATGAGTCCTCTACTTATATCTAAAATATTATAAAAAAATATTATAATTTTATTGTGGTTAGGGTGGTCAGACAGACACCTACTTATTTTTTCCTTGAAATTTAAGTACTACTGTTTTAAAATTTCAAATTTTCACCAAATAGATTTTATTTTCTTTAAACAAACCTAGTAGTTTAAAAACTACATTTAATTTGCTACAAATTATATTCTTACATATTTTTGAAATAATATAGATAAGTTATTCAAATTTTTATGTCAATTTTCCTAACTCTAATTTTTCTGATTTTTTTGCCACTTAAGGGGCTATTTTTTCCATGATGATCCTACACATACCTACCTTTTGAACAAGTCACCTTTAACTTGTGTGTGAAGGTCAAAAGTGTGTTTTTTTGAAGAAAATGTGATCCCTTGATTACATCCCATCATGCATTCTCATCCATTGATGAGAATCCATGATCTATGCCTCTTCTTCCTTTCATCTTTGACCATTGATTAATCTTTTCAATCTCAACCATCCATTTCTCATTTTCTCTCCTGTAAATAAGGCATTATTTGGAAACAAATGGATCCATCACTTAGATCAATCTTATGCTATTGAAACTCATACAAAATCACACTCATAATTTACTCAATTTTATCTTGTTTTAGTTTATTTCTAATTGCATAATAGCTTAGAGAATCCATTAATGGATTTTATGCATCCATCTTATTTTGTATATAAATTAGAGTTTTCATCATTTTAGATTAGAATTAGCTTAGAATAGTTTAGATTTTGCAACATTACTTCATTTCTAGCATAAAATCATTTTAACTTAGCTTGAATCATGTTTAATTTAGCATAAACTAGGTTTTCATCCCTTTATCATAATGGTTTCATCGATTCTCTTCCATAGAATCGATTGAGATAGGCTCACTAATCACATAATTGGGAAAGGGTAGTTGTTCCACATCAACATGACACCAATTCCAAATAGGATAAGTTTCAAATGGGTTAGAGTAGGAATTTAATTATTTTTGTATAGTTTGTAACTTTCAATTTCAATTAAATTCTTAGTTTAACTTTTTTGTTTGAATGATCTTGTTTGGTAGATTGAGTTTTAGTGGACAAATTATGCATCAATTCATCATGGATTAAGTGTAATTGACTCACCCTGACAATCCTCATCTCACAAAGGTGAATATGGTGGAGGTGTATATGTGTTTGAGGTTCAAGTGAATGAAACACTTATGGGAGGTAAACTGGTGGGAGATATGACGTGAGATGCCACAAAGGTACAAGGATTTCTAGTGGAAATACCCAAGGTAGGAATGACATTAATAGTAGGTTGATTTTTTTGGTAACTTGAGGGTTGGTGTAAGTAGGAATAGAGTAAATGGTTGTAGGAGGAGGAATTTGGGTTCCTTGACTTTGAGCATTGTTCGAAGTTTGAGCATAACTCATTGTTGTGGTGATATGTTTACGGAAAAAAATAGCTAAGTTATGTGCAATCTCTATTACTTTTTCACTTTCAATCATTCAATGTATGTCATCTATGGTAGGAATAATGGTGTTGGAAATGATTTTAGTACTCACTAAGTTTTGTAGATGTACCAATTATTCATGGATTTGGATTAGGTTTTCTTGAGGGACACTAGTAACCATTGTTTCAACATTTCTCATTCTACTTGAAGGTAAAGATTTATCCATGGTATGGTCTAGACCTAGTGTAGTAGTTTCAACACTATGGGTGAAAGAGCTAGATAACCCAAGATCCATGATGAGTGTGTTATTGTGGGATGACATGAGACTCAAACTATGTCTCACTATAGTATTAGCAAAAAGTATCCAAGTTGTAAAGCTCATACGAGGGTCAATCAAAGAAGGATAATGAATGTAAGATAAATGCAATGAACTCAAGCTAAATGATATGCATTAATTCCAATTCTTATGTTTACAAATGCACTTGAAATGAAACCAAGTTTTGAAACGATTTCTAATGACAATAATTCTACAAATTGAAATAGTAATGTAAAGACAGTAACCAGAAGCACATATGACAAGATTGTAATATTGTAAAATACATATTTAGACCTAATTAGGGACTAATATTCCCAACTAGGGATATTGGTCCTACTTAGGGTTTTGACAAGTTCATACAGTGAAAAATAGAGAGCACAAAATACCTAGAAATCTAGGACAAAGGCCTGTAAATGGACTAAATCACCCAGGTGAGTGAATGAGTCCTAGATTAGGGTTTTTAAGCCCAAATCATCAAATTTTGAGTTGATTTTAATCTGTCTAGGTTGTATGCTCAATTGACTATGTGTAATTACATATTTTGAATGAAATTGAATGATGCAAAATGAAAAAATGCAACCTATATGCACTTTTCACTAATGCAATGTTTAGAAGCCTTAAATGTAATTCAACTCTATAAATCTAATGAAAAGTGAATGCAATATAGATCTATGGATACAATTCTCTCCAAATCAAAATTTCAAGGGTCCAATGTTTGGGTTCATGTTGGTTTCACCAAAATTAACAAAGGGAAATGGGTGTTCCACCTTTTGGGAGATGGAATTGGACCTATTTCGTACTTTAGTTTTTAAGGAGACCTAGATCCCTCAACCAAGTGATTCAATTGAGGGATGGATAGGGGTTTCCTAGTGTAATTGAACAAGGGTTCACAATTAAATGAAGCTTTCAAGGAGAAATGAAAACACTTGTACAGAAACCCTAGAAAATTGAAAGCATGAAATCAAATTGATAAACTAGAATCAAATAGAAAAGTACCTTCAAGAATGATAGAGTTAAAGAAAGGTTTGGAACTCTAAAAAATTTATTTTTGAAGTACATTGAGATTGATACGCTAGGATGGGTGATTTAGTCCTATCGCTAGGGTTTTGATTGGTACTATTGTAACCTCTAGTGATCTTTTGTAGCTTCCTTCTTGTCTAATCTTTAGGTCTGAAAGTCTAAATTTTGGTTTGTAGGTGAGTTTTTTGTGAAGATCACAACTTCTTGAAAACTTTGACAACCTTTTTAACTCTTCCTTAAAGGATCTTCATGTTACAATTCACCTAGATCTGTAGACACACATTAAGAGAGAAAATAATGTTGTTTTGTTAGTGAATAGTAGTTTACCTTGGTCGAACCCCTTTTTGGTAAATCAACCTTGAAATGAAATGAAATAGCATGAAGGAATGAAAAAATGCTATGTTGCAACTCACCAAACCCTTGAAATGAAGGTTGCAAAATTGTGTGAGATGGCTAGCATGAACGTTGATCTCAAGTCTTGATTAAATGCTTGAAACTTTATCTTGAATGATTTGTTGAATCATGAAACCTACATCACAAATGTTAGCTCACAAACACACATGATGCATGAAGACTTTGACATGATGCTTGAATCTTTAATGTTGCTCCAAATGCTTGATGATTTTCTCTTGAATGCTCTTGATCTCATAAAATTTCTAAGATAATTGGATACTTGAAATTTCAAGGAGAAATTATGTGAAATAACCTTGTATTTATACTTTTTAAAGCCTAATTTCCCAAAATTACAGCAC
>VDFB02045532.1:0-17382 GCA_007258455.2 Sequoia sempervirens | reverse complement strand
CAAATTTTCACCAAATAGATTTTATTTTCTTTAAACAAACCTAGTAGTTTAAAAACTACATTTAATTTGCTACAAATTATATTCTTACATATTTTTGAAATAATATAGATAAGTTATTCAAATTTTTATGTCAATTTTCCTAACTCTAATTTTTCTGATTTTTTTGCCACTTAAGGGGCTATTTTTTCCATGATGATCCTACACATACCTACCTTTTGAACAAGTCACCTTTAACTTGTGTGTGAAGGTCAAAAGTGTGTTTTTTTGAAGAAAATGTGATCCCTTGATTACATCCCATCATGCATTCTCATCCATTGATGAGAATCCATGATCTATGCCTCTTCTTCCTTTCATCTTTGACCATTGATTAATCTTTTCAATCTCAACCATCCATTTCTCATTTTCTCTCCTGTAAATAAGGCATTATTTGGAAACAAATGGATCCATCACTTAGATCAATCTTATGCTATTGAAACTCATACAAAATCACACTCATAATTTACTCAATTTTATCTTGTTTTAGTTTATTTCTAATTGCATAATAGCTTAGAGAATCCATTAATGGATTTTATGCATCCATCTTATTTTGTATATAAATTAGAGTTTTCATCATTTTAGATTAGAATTAGCTTAGAATAGTTTAGATTTTGCAACATTACTTCATTTCTAGCATAAAATCATTTTAACTTAGCTTGAATCATGTTTAATTTAGCATAAACTAGGTTTTCATCCCTTTATCATAATGGTTTCATCGATTCTCTTCCATAGAATCGATTGAGATAGGCTCACTAATCACATAATTGGGAAAGGGTAGTTGTTCCACATCAACATGACACCAATTCCAAATAGGATAAGTTTCAAATGGGTTAGAGTAGGAATTTAATTATTTTTGTATAGTTTGTAACTTTCAATTTCAATTAAATTCTTAGTTTAACTTTTTTGTTTGAATGATCTTGTTTGGTAGATTGAGTTTTAGTGGACAAATTATGCATCAATTCATCATGGATTAAGTGTAATTGACTCACCCTGACAATCCTCATCTCACAAAGGTGAATATGGTGGAGGTGTATATGTGTTTGAGGTTCAAGTGAATGAAACACTTATGGGAGGTAAACTGGTGGGAGATATGACGTGAGATGCCACAAAGGTACAAGGATTTCTAGTGGAAATACCCAAGGTAGGAATGACATTAATAGTAGGTTGATTTTTTTGGTAACTTGAGGGTTGGTGTAAGTAGGAATAGAGTAAATGGTTGTAGGAGGAGGAATTTGGGTTCCTTGACTTTGAGCATTGTTCGAAGTTTGAGCATAACTCATTGTTGTGGTGATATGTTTACGGAAAAAAATAGCTAAGTTATGTGCAATCTCTATTACTTTTTCACTTTCAATCATTCAATGTATGTCATCTATGGTAGGAATAATGGTGTTGGAAATGATTTTAGTACTCACTAAGTTTTGTAGATGTACCAATTATTCATGGATTTGGATTAGGTTTTCTTGAGGGACACTAGTAACCATTGTTTCAACATTTCTCATTCTACTTGAAGGTAAAGATTTATCCATGGTATGGTCTAGACCTAGTGTAGTAGTTTCAACACTATGGGTGAAAGAGCTAGATAACCCAAGATCCATGATGAGTGTGTTATTGTGGGATGACATGAGACTCAAACTATGTCTCACTATAGTATTAGCAAAAAGTATCCAAGTTGTAAAGCTCATACGAGGGTCAATCAAAGAAGGATAATGAATGTAAGATAAATGCAATGAACTCAAGCTAAATGATATGCATTAATTCCAATTCTTATGTTTACAAATGCACTTGAAATGAAACCAAGTTTTGAAACGATTTCTAATGACAATAATTCTACAAATTGAAATAGTAATGTAAAGACAGTAACCAGAAGCACATATGACAAGATTGTAATATTGTAAAATACATATTTAGACCTAATTAGGGACTAATATTCCCAACTAGGGATATTGGTCCTACTTAGGGTTTTGACAAGTTCATACAGTGAAAAATAGAGAGCACAAAATACCTAGAAATCTAGGACAAAGGCCTGTAAATGGACTAAATCACCCAGGTGAGTGAATGAGTCCTAGATTAGGGTTTTTAAGCCCAAATCATCAAATTTTGAGTTGATTTTAATCTGTCTAGGTTGTATGCTCAATTGACTATGTGTAATTACATATTTTGAATGAAATTGAATGATGCAAAATGAAAAAATGCAACCTATATGCACTTTTCACTAATGCAATGTTTAGAAGCCTTAAATGTAATTCAACTCTATAAATCTAATGAAAAGTGAATGCAATATAGATCTATGGATACAATTCTCTCCAAATCAAAATTTCAAGGGTCCAATGTTTGGGTTCATGTTGGTTTCACCAAAATTAACAAAGGGAAATGGGTGTTCCACCTTTTGGGAGATGGAATTGGACCTATTTCGTACTTTAGTTTTTAAGGAGACCTAGATCCCTCAACCAAGTGATTCAATTGAGGGATGGATAGGGGTTTCCTAGTGTAATTGAACAAGGGTTCACAATTAAATGAAGCTTTCAAGGAGAAATGAAAACACTTGTACAGAAACCCTAGAAAATTGAAAGCATGAAATCAAATTGATAAACTAGAATCAAATAGAAAAGTACCTTCAAGAATGATAGAGTTAAAGAAAGGTTTGGAACTCTAAAAAATTTATTTTTGAAGTACATTGAGATTGATACGCTAGGATGGGTGATTTAGTCCTATCGCTAGGGTTTTGATTGGTACTATTGTAACCTCTAGTGATCTTTTGTAGCTTCCTTCTTGTCTAATCTTTAGGTCTGAAAGTCTAAATTTTGGTTTGTAGGTGAGTTTTTTGTGAAGATCACAACTTCTTGAAAACTTTGACAACCTTTTTAACTCTTCCTTAAAGGATCTTCATGTTACAATTCACCTAGATCTGTAGACACACATTAAGAGAGAAAATAATGTTGTTTTGTTAGTGAATAGTAGTTTACCTTGGTCGAACCCCTTTTTGGTAAATCAACCTTGAAATGAAATGAAATAGCATGAAGGAATGAAAAAATGCTATGTTGCAACTCACCAAACCCTTGAAATGAAGGTTGCAAAATTGTGTGAGATGGCTAGCATGAACGTTGATCTCAAGTCTTGATTAAATGCTTGAAACTTTATCTTGAATGATTTGTTGAATCATGAAACCTACATCACAAATGTTAGCTCACAAACACACATGATGCATGAAGACTTTGACATGATGCTTGAATCTTTAATGTTGCTCCAAATGCTTGATGATTTTCTCTTGAATGCTCTTGATCTCATAAAATTTCTAAGATAATTGGATACTTGAAATTTCAAGGAGAAATTATGTGAAATAACCTTGTATTTATACTTTTTAAAGCCTAATTTCCCAAAATTACAGCACTACAATTTGAAATTCATAAATTGGATCTAAGGATAATAAAATCCTACCAAGAATTTGAATTAAAATAGGTCCTAGTTTAAATCAAGAATCATATGCTAGGTTGGTCTTATGAGTCCTAGAGGCATAAAACCAAGACATATAATTTGAGATGTGTTGTGTTCAATGTGACATTTAAAATTAGGTCCTAAGACCTAGGGAGGACCCATATGTACCCAAAGGGGCATATGAGTCCTAGATCCCTAAATCTGGAACACGTAGCCAAAATCATTAAATTATGTTTTTCATAATTTATAAAATGTTGGGATTATCCTTAGAAAAATGAACTTAATTAGGCTCATGGATCCAAAATAGGACCAATTAAACCAAATTTTAATAGGGAAGACTCAAACAAATGTGAAAATGTAAAGGGATACATTTTTCTACACTGCAACCCCCAATGTACAACTTGTTGTAGTCCCTTTAGCTAGTTGTATGCCTTCCCTATATGATGTACAAGATTGGGATGTAGACAACCAATTTTAGGTTGGCTCACATGTGTGATAGCCCTTTATGTTTTTTTCATGTTTTTTTATGTTAGCTTGCACATGATGTGATCTCTCGTGTTGTGCTACTTGTTGTTTCTTTGTATAACCCTCACTGTTGGTGCAAGGATACAAAGGAAAAAAAATATTGTGAGATTCTTTTATTTGTATCTTGATTCTTTTAAATTTTGTAAAAAATTTCTTTCTTTGTCTATCCTTTGTCTTCCTTTTGAGGATGATGCAAGGAGTTCAAACATTTAGATCTCTTCCATGTTGACCCAAAAAAAAATTTATCTTCTTTCTATGTGTCATTCCTCTATTATGTTCATTTTTCTGTGAGTATTTGGGGAATGATGTCATTTCTAAGATCTATTATATCACTATAGAAAATATGTATGCTGACCTTGGATCCATGGATCCCTCCAATGTTAATTTCTATGTTGTTTTTCACATTGCATTTGGGGGCAATACCTTCTCATGATGTAGCTTTATTTGGAAACATATCATTGGCATAGTGATTTCAAAATAATCTCTAATGATCATTTGTTACATAGAATTTATCATTTTCTACTTTAAAATAATTTCTTACAACATGATGTTTTGCAATTTATTCAAATGGGGCATACATTCGCATTATTTTTTTCTTCACTATGTTCACAAGCATTGGACTTAGTGGTGTTTTCACATTGGTATTTTTGCTTCACTTTGTTCATAGGAATTAAGCTTAGTGTAGCATGGGCATAACATCTTGATCATTTTATGGCACCTTATTAGGGTTATTAGGGAATATAACTCTTGGTATGGTTGACATGAGGAACACCTTGTGAAAAGTGGTCCTCATTAGACCTAGTGTTTTTCTTAGTTTTCCACCTTTTTATTGGTACACATCTAGTAGACCAAGTGTGTTTCTCATTTTACCTTGTCTTGGGGGCTTACCTAATGAAAATTGGTCCTCACTAGCCCATGTTTCCTTCATATTTGTGATTCATGAATATCTTCTATGGTGTGAGTAATGAATTCCTTTGGTGTGGATCATAACATAACATAACTTGCTAGCATGTGATTATCCATACCCTCACTTTGCATTTTGACATGTTGTATGCATGTGTATGCTTGTATTGCTACCTTCATGTGTGTTACTTTGTGCTTGTGTCAGTTTCCCATGGGATCTTGGGTCTTGGGGGATTTATCACCCCGTTGACCCTTTGTTATCATATCTCTTCAACATCGGGAAAATTAGACACACCTTGACACATATTTTTTATTTTAGTGTGACTCTGAGCATAAGCTCATACTCTCAATAAAGTGGGGGCTAAATGTAGTGTAGAAAATTTTTACTCTTAACAATTTCACACTATGTTTGGTCCCCACATAACTTTTTGGACCTAATTGAGTATTTAATTTCATAAATTATGCACCCTATGACTACTTTTTCACAATTTTGGAATAACTGCAACTAGAAATCAAATGCATCTACATAAGAAATTGTGCGCGACACCTAAAATCCTAGAAAAGGGGTTGGAAAATCATTCCCTAGGTGTCAGGGTCCTCCATTTTTGGCTCCAAACTAAAATATGTCTATGTCAACAATTTAATATTTTAATTTTAGTTATCCAAATTTAACTATCAAGATTTAATTTTTAAGAAATTGAATAATTGAATATAAATACCTATTTACTGCATCAGTTCAAAAGAAAGAAAGAAGAAATAATTGAGAAAATTATTTTCAAGAGTAGTCAAGAGCATTCAAGAGCAACATTTTTCATTGATCCAAAGTAGCAATTCAAGATCCAAGCATTCATGATCATGTTATGCAAGTTTTTTCATGTTATCTTTTCAAAATGTTTGTGAAGGCTAACCATTTATAGGTCTTCATGAAATTTAATAATTCAAGAAAATCAAGTAAAAAAGATTCAAGACCTTGAAGTGATGTGTATGAATTTAGTCCTTTAAGTAAGCCATTGAAAGGTGGTGAATTGTTACACTTTTTGATTTCATCATTCCTTCCTTTTATTTATCCATTTATCATTGAAATATCCATTGTGGAAGTTGGAACACTTACAAAAATTTTGACTGAGGCAAGCCCCTCAATGGCACAACATTTTCCATCTTTTTGAATGTGTAGGTTCTAGGATTGATGATTATTGAAGGAAATTTTAATAACCAATTCTCATTTGTTACAATTATTTTTGTACACATTGTCAAACCATAAAAAATCACTTACAACACTTTCTTTTAGAGATACAATAGTTTTACAAGCATGAACAAGAAATACTAGTCCAACATCAAAGGAATTTGAAGAGTGATATGAAAAATCTCAATAACAAAACCCATACCCAGGGTTCCTATGTCCTCCACTTTTAGCCTCATATTTGAACCATGGGTGCATAGTGTCCTAGTCTGCTTATTTTTACTGTCCAAATTTGATAGTGAATTTCTATAGTTTTTGTATTTGTATTAGAGCAATAAATTCAACTGTTAGCCTATTAATACAAGAGAAAAATAAGAGGAGGGGTGAATAATTTGTACATTAAAACATCAAACACTCATTAATATTCATATCTCCATTAATCCTTAAAGCCTTAAAAAAATTTAAAATCTTATCATGCATTAACATAATAAAAACATGAGAAACAATAATGCAAACACATCCAAAAACAAGAGAACACTAAATTTACATGGAAAACCCAAGAAGAGAAAAACCACGGTGAGGATTAGGTCACAATAAAAAGTAATTGCAATACTAAATACAATAGGCTCACTACCTAAGGGATCACTACCTAGAAGAAAGAAGGGCTCACAACCAATGATTCACTTCAAAATTAGAAAGAAAAAGATAGAATATTTTTACAATGACAAATCCCTCTTAGATAAATAGAGAATATCCACAACTACATATTTTTTACCATCAGTAGCATCCAACTCACTACTATTAGAAACTTCAGGTACCTCCACTATAAATGTAGACCCTTCTACTCATTGCATTGGATTCATAGGAATTAAGCTTTCACTTTAGATTTTTTCATATGATGAAATTCACATCTCAACACATCCTTGCATCAAAACATACATGATTCAGTCATTCACCTTTCTTTTATACCATTCACAACCTTAGAAAAATCTTTCAAGGTTTTGTATGCAACTCAAACATGAAAAATCAAATGAGGTCAGCACAAAGACATTCTCATGGTGGAGAGGAATGAAGGTGTACCACATCACACCATGATTTAGACCTAAATCCACTGTACCATAGAAAAATGGATCATGGAAATTTTTGTGGTCTTTTAGGTCTTTCTCTCATGATGGTTGACATGTTTTGCTTTGATTTAATGCTATGATGTGACTTAAACATTCACATTAAGTCCTAAAAATTCAAATTATGACATCTTGTGAAGGTATTGTGAAGTGATGTAAATCATTTCTACACTTTTATAGACTCTTTTCATTACAATTCACCTAAAAATCACCTTTTCATCACTTATCAAGTCATATTCTAAAGTGTTGTAAAGTCTTCTAACAACTTTTTGTGCTTTTCTAGGCTTGATTTCACTATTTATACCTTTCTTATGCTTTATTGGACCCCTTTATGCACTCATAAGGCTTAATTAAGTGTATTTTTTAATGTAAACAAGACAAAAAACATTGAATGTGACTTAATTCCCGACACCCACTTTCAAATCCAAGGTGGGACCCATTTGCCATGGGTGGCGAATGAGTCCTTCTTCGCTCCAAATTCAAAATATTTAAAATTTTCTTTCAGGTTTTTATTAAAAATTAAATTATGTCAACCTATGATGTATTATTGGGTTACTAAGGCACAAGAGTGTATAAATAAGTTTTTTTCCTCTTCTTTTTACATCATTTGATCTCCTAATCTCATAATTCATTGAATCATTGAATCATTCACTCAAGCACTTTGCATCATTCAATTAAGCATCGATCAAATATCTTGGAGTAGCCATTGACATATCTCTAGATTTCCTCAACAAGGTTGTGGCGAGTTTAGGACATTTGCATGTTTTTTATTCATCTTCCCTTGTTTATTTCATTTCATTTCTTCTTTAAGGGTTTAATTACCAAAGTTGGATTTTACCAAGGAAAATCCCTATAACCTAACCCTTAACCATTTCCCCCCTTTTGCATGTGTGTTTGTAGACTTTTGTAAGCAATTTTGTCAAGAAATTAGTTGTTTCAAGTGAAATCAATCCTATTTCAAGCTTGGAGACAACCTACAGTCAGTTTTCTACAATTTTGACTCTGTCAACCTGACAAAAAGACAAGTTCAAATCTGAAAGTACAAAATTGGTCCTTGTTTTCCTAGAATTTTGGGAGAGGACTGATTCACCATCAGTGGAAAATGAGTCCCACCTTAAGGCTAGAAAGTTATATTTTATGAGATTTTGGATCCCGACACTTAGAAACCATTTTCTAGGACTTTTTGCCAGTAGATGGACTAATTCACCATCAGTGGAAAATGAGTCCTAGTGGTGATTTTTAGTGATCTTTGTTAGATTCAAGACACTCTATATTCTTTATCAAATTCCTTGGTGCACTTTGATTCATCCCTTTTCAATTATGTTTTGCATTAATTCATATTTTAGTTCATGATTGCATATCACACTGTGCTTTCAAATATTGCTTATTTCTTAGGTTTTGCATTCATAATCGATCAATTAGTTCATTTGGTTACATTTAAATTATCTAATGTATCCTTAATCACATCATACAATTCTTAATTTGAGTGAACCACATAGATTTTGATCAGGTTTATCTCTCTCATTTTAGGTGAAAGATCCTAAGAGTGCAAGAGTAGTCTATAAACCTCATGCCCAAAAATATATGGTTCATCCACATATACATGCCACACCATGATTCTAAAGCCATCAAATCATATCTACAATTTGTGTAAATACCCAAGGTTGTCCAAACCTATGTTAACACCATTATACATTTAAGTAAATAGTTCCTCAAATCCAAAGACGACTCGTAGACCACACACAACACTTAAACAAAATCTAGAATATTCCATCAACACCCTAAAATGCAACAAATCCTTAACAACATAATACACCTAAAATATTTATTCTTTTTGTATACCCAGTTGACCTTCCACACACTATAACAAATGGATCCAACCTTGTGGAGCACCAAAACTCAAAAAAATTAGAATAAAGATTGATATGATAAATATAAGAACACTTCTAAATCCACAAAACTAGAAACCACAACACATAGAAATGCAAAGAAAATGCATTTCTCCTAGATAACACTACATCATAGTTCACACACTAGTGAACATAACTTGTTCTATCGAATGATCTAGAACATGAAACTCTTGATATAACACCTCTGAAAACCTCTTATCAACATATTTGAACCACACAAGTAGGTATTTAACCATGAAAAAATGTGGAGCAAAACACTTAACGCTACTTTGCTACTCTGAACACTCTTTATGACACGATTTCCTATTAATTTTTTCTAAAAGCCACTTGAAACCAAGCACCACAAACATAAACTCAACATCTTCCACACTTTCTCCACATCTCAACCACATAATAGGTTGAACATATAGAAACATATACTCATCAAAGAAACACTAGAGCTTGACATCAGTGATACTACTAATGATAACATAATGCAACCAATCAAAGCATCTCTATAGATTGAGATCAATGCAACAACAAAGATTTGTTGGCATCAATGAAAACAAATACTTCCAAAAATTTACCCCTTTTTCATTGATGGCAACACATGATATGAAAATCAATCAACAACCAAAAACTCTGATCAATAACATATACTACACATTAGTGCACACTGCTCCCCCTTAAACAAGCATTGACTCCTTCCAACATTTTCTCTTTTATAGTAATTCTCTCCCCTTTTGTTCATATGGTTTTCTAGTTAACTTTCTCCCCTCCTTTGACATCAATGGAAAATGACAACACATATTTCCTTTCCTTTTCTTCCCCTTTGACAACAATCACACATAATTTCTCTCCCCCAAGGGAAACACCTATAAGGGACAATAACTACTTTGCAACCTCAACTTTCACTTCCTTTGACAACATAAAACATAGTGACATCATTTACTTCACCTAACTGGAACAATGCTACTACCTACTCCCCTAGAGAGGTAGCTAGCGACATCAATCTAGAACAAGGAATGAATCTTGAAATCTAGTAAATTGATGCATAACCTTATGCATCTAGTTGAAAGGAGGGGAAATAAAACCTAAATTATCATAGAGATACTCAAAAGTACCCTTAGGAAGACCCTTTTTCAATATATCTACAACTTGATCCTTAGTAGGAACATACTCCAACTTCACCCCATTCTCTACAAACTTATCTCTTAGAAAGTGATACCAGATTGAGATATGCTTTGTCTTCGAATTCATTACTAAATTATTTAAAATATTCATAGCACTTGTATTGTCACATAAGATATAAATTGGTTCATCATATGATACTCTGATATCCTTCAAGGTTTTCCTCATCCGCAACACTTGTGTGTATCATGATGTTGTAGCAATGTGTTTTGTCTTTATAGTAGATAATGAGACTGAATATTTATTCTTACTCAAAACACCAACTCGCTTCCATGAAAGAAAGCACCACCACTTGTGCTTCTTCTATCATCTACACAACCTACCTAGTTTGCATCTATATAATGAGTTAGAGAGAGATTAGTATCCTTTAGATAGCATAAACCCTGTTTCAAAGTTCCCTTCATGTATCTAAAAATTATTTTTACTACTACCACATGTGACTCTAGGATATTCTTGAAATCTAAGCACAAGATAAACTACATGCATGATATCTAATCTAGTAGCAGTTAGCTATATTAGTCCACCAATCATTGACTTGTACTTGCTCTGATCACCTTTCATATATTCTTCCCTTTACTTATCTTACAAATAGTAACCATAAGGGCACATACCGATTTAGATTCTTTCATTCCAGACTTTTCTAGTATTTCCTTAACATACTTTGACTATGATATGAATATATGTTTTCATATCTAATTGATTTGAGTCCAAGGAAGAAATTCATATCCCCAAATATTGACATTTCAAACACATTCTACATATATTCAATGAATATTTTGCACATTTCCTCATTTCCTACAAAAATTATATCATCAACATACAGAACGACAATCAAGATTTGATCTTTTTCAACTTTAAAATAAAAGTTTATGCCTATAGTACCTTTTATTGAATCCCTACCACAACAAGAACCTATCAAATCTTGCATACCAAGTTCTAGGAGCTTGCTTGATTCCATATAATTCTTTCTTCAAAATTTCAAACCATATTTGGATATTTTGACAACTGAAAACCTTTGGGTTGCTCAATGTATAACTCTTCTTTCAAATCACCATTTAAGAATACATAATTTGCATCTACCTAAACAAATTTGAAATCCTTATGTGCTACAAAAGCCAAAAACATCCTAATAGCCTCCATCCTTGCCACTAGAGCAAATTTATCCTCAAATTCTATTCCTTATACTTGTGATTAGCCTTTACATATGAGCCTTTCCTTATTCCTAACAACTTCTCCAGTCTCATTTAATTTGTTCCAAAACATCCACTTGGTTCCAATCACATTTCTATTTTCTAGTCTTAGGACAAGTTCCCATGTTTGATTCTTCTCAATCTACATCAATTCTTCTTCCATAGCCTTGATCCCAAAATTTTATCTTCATGCCTCAATCACTATCTTAGGTTCAACTTTGGAAAGTAAACATAAATTTACACCTTCTTCTATCATAATAGCCTTTCTTCTTGTCAATACACCTCTTCTTTTTTCACCAATGATTTGTTCTTAATAATGATTATTTTGCACATACTTAGGAGTCTTAGGGATCCTTTCTAGAGCTTCTTCCTCTTCAACATACACTTCTTTTCCCTTATCATCATTCTTCTCTTCTTCTCTACAAGAGGACTCATTTGATTCATATCCTTCTATTAAGACTAATATTTTATGTAAGTATAAATCCACCTTGACGCTTGCAATTTCAAAAATCCTTTTTAGCCTCTTGTTGTAGCACTGATAAGTCTTGCTCTTTGTAGAGTATCTAAGGAAGATTCATTCATTACATCTTGCATCAAAATTTCTTGTTACATCCCTTACAATGAGACTATGAATTTGGTTATGGTTATTGGATGCAAAGTTAGTTGCAATTAACTAGTTTCATGTGAATGTCAAATTGAGAATAGAATAGATGTTTTATTTATCGTAACTATAAGTTAACTAAATTTTATGGCTAGTGATTTTCTTGCTCACATGAAATTGAATGTGTTAATGAGTTGATATCTAAATATGTATTTATATAGCCATTGGGAGCATTCTAACCATGATACCTATCAGTGGATGTAGGACTGGCAATGTTGTGACATAAAAGGAGATGTCATTAGGGAGAGGTAGTGGCTAATAGAGAATCAAAAATTGTCATCTCGTCTTGAGCCGGTGTAAGACAAGGAATAAAAACTGTAACTTGGCCTAACACTTTAATATAATTATTTATTTAATAAGCCAATTTCAATTATATAAAATCAATAATCACCCTTATAAGAGATTTTGATGGTTAATAAATAATTACTAAAATTAAAATATTTACTTTAATGCTCTCAATGACGAGTAAACCAAGTCTTGGAAAATGTATATTTATTAATACTTTGCAAGAGGATGTAAATATATAAAATTAATAATAAAGATAAAATTTCATCGTCTTTTTGAAAATAAAACCATTGTATGGTTTAATCGAAACTAGATAAATTAAATTTGGTGAAATCAGAATGATGGGAGAAGATGAAATTTATGTTCTCTTGCCATCTCATTCTTGAATGCCCAAGATGTTGGCAGATGATGAGTTTCTTGGTGAAGTGTTTCAAGGAAGGTGGAAGAAAATACTTTGGTCTCCTATCAAAGATTCACCATTATTCGTTGTTCATTTTTACCTTTGGTGAAAAGCATAGTACACTCTGAGCAGAGGGTTACGGCTCAAATTATTTGGTGGTGTTGACATCTTCTTCGTTGTCCTCTTCTATCTATTGTGATTGCTACATTCATTTATCCTAATTTTTGTTGTCATTATTTTCCATCTACAACCTTGTTGATTAATGTGTTCATCATTTCGCACTAATTTCTCGTGAACCCGCCTTTCATCTTTCCTCCCTCGTCATCTTGTCTCCATTTCCCATTTATCCGCTATAGCCGTGGTGAAGCACTTGGTGTACAATTCTGCACTGCTCGAAAAGGCATATTTTCCATTCTTGGTCTATGAATCTCTTTCTACTAAGTATTTGCATTCAAGTTTCTTCTTTCTTGAATAATTGAATTGAAGTTACAAACCCAAATCATTTTAACAGGCACGTATGAGTCTCTTACTAATAATTGGATGCATGGGTTATTTCTTTCTTTTTGAAATGAAATTGTTCTTGTTAGTATTTTGACTTAATGTAAAACGAGTCAGATTGTTTATGAAATGGCATCGAATTTGTAGAAGAAATGAATTAAAAGGAATACAAGTCAAAAAAAGCTTTTCGACCGGAAGGCATGTTTTACTAGTTTTCTTTTCAAGATAGTACTCTGAATCCACACAACTGTTGAATCTAGTTCTTTATAACCTTCTAAAATTTGTCTTGGTTAGTCAAGGGGATCCAATTTCCTCTTCATATTTCCTCCAGCCTCAAATTTTATTTTGAAATTTTGAACCTGACTTGTACGTCCACAATGTTCATAGTTTTATGAGAAAATCATAATTGTGTTATCTTGATTGGAGAAAAAATTACAAGTTTTCTTGAGAATAAATTTATACCATTGTCTCCTCAAGAGAAACATGTTTGGAAAGAAATATTTAATATTTTTCTCTCTATCAAATTTGAGAGATTAAGTCTCTCGATTTAAGACCTCCTTGCTACAAGATAAACTTGATTGTAAAGATACTATTTTAGAAGTGAAAATAAATCTAATCAAGGATATTTAAAACATGTGGCAATGTTATCATGTCGAGCAAGGGTGAGAGCGTTGAAGGCATGGGAGTGCCAGAAATGTAAAAGAAATCCTTGGCCAAGGTACGATGCTAGATTCAGCATCTGTCACCCATCAAGTACCAGATGTATCACTAATCAGAGTAATCTTCTAGTTGGGAGGTACCCATAGTGAAGATTCAATCAGGGGATACAGGTCCTTGACACCAGGCTTAGAGGCATGATGACATATTGATCCTTGTTAACTACCCTCGTGAAGGGACGGGTTCTTTCAATTGAAGGAACACGAGAGACCAGTAGGTCTTCGGTTGGTCGGTAAAGCCCCTGATGATAACTCCTTTTCCCTTGAAGACTCTGTCATGATCAAGTGCTTCAGCTTCTTAACCATAAACTCCTGAAACTCTTTTTCTCTCTCTTAAGTTTCTGAAATGATTACTTAGCATAAATTGATTAGTTGTGATTATATTTGAAAGCATTTAAAAGTTTTTGTAGTAATGATTGTCTTTCCTCATAATGGAAATCAATTAGATATCCCTTTTAGTTATTTTAGTTAGTCGCACTTCGCTAAAATTTAACATGATGTTGCTAGCTAAAGAAATGAATATTATGTATTTACTTTTATTTGAAATTCTTTACAATTTAAAATGCAAAAAAAAGAAAAGAAACCCTAGTTCATTATCAGTCAATGAAAGTTGTGAGTTAGTTAATGATGCCCTAGCAGTGATTCTCTTTTCAGTTCGTTATCTTTATTTTGGAAAACCCTAGAATGTCAGTTATTTAGTTGTCTCTTCAAATAGTTGGAAAAAAAAATAATCTTGTTTTCCCCTTTAACCGTAAGATGTTAGCTGTTGGCATTTCCTAAGTTTCCTTATCTCTGTAAAAATATTACACTTTCAAACACTGAACAATTTTGATAAAGCAAGGGTTTTGCATACCACAACTCATATATGGAGTCTTTAAACTATTTCCCTGCTTGCACACTATTAAGTTTGTAGACTATAAGATAATTTCTTCTCCTGTAGTAGACATCTAGTATATTTTCTTCCTTCCATCATAGTCCTTGCTACTCCTAAACAACTTATTCTTCCTTTCCACCTCACTTCTACTAAGAAGTCATAGGAGGTGGAAAAATGTCTCTCTTTATTCCATGATCTTGACAAAAAATATTAAAATAATTGGAGGTAAAACTATCCACCTATTTAGATCTTAAACATTTTATTTTCATATCAATTTCATTCTCAATCATAACTTTAAATACCTTAAACTTATCTAGAGCTTTTGATTTTTATTTGTGAAAATTCACCCAAGCAATTCTAGAGTAATCATCAGTCAATAATATGAAATACCTATCACCTTGAACACTTCTTGTTCTTTTAAATGTTCCAAGTATGAGCAAGTTTAGTGGTGTTTTCATTAATTTCAACATAGTTTAGAATGTTACAGATTGTGCATGTATAGTTGAAATGTTGTTGAGGTGTTGTGAGTAAATGGAGCTATCCTTATGATGTTGCAAATGTGTTGAAATGATGAGTTTCCAAGTGATTTTTAATAAATAAAGAAGTCAAAGTTATGTATGTGTTTAGAATGTGCTCTAATATGTGCTCCGTGTTTCTTCTATGTTGATCTTATGCTTGTGCATATCTGGAGGGTTGTTGTTGGGAAACTATTGGTGTCATCTCCTGATTTGTCTCTTTTTGTTTGATGGAGTGTAAAATTTTTGTTCACCATTGTGATAACTTGTTTGAAAAATTTGTTTGTTTGTGGACTACGAGAAATATTTATGCTCCATAGTCCTCTACTATTTTGTTTCAAGCCATGTAGATCTAGAATATATCTTGTAATAATGTTTTCTAGGTGCTGGTAGAGATGTTCATGGTTTGGTATTCTTGAAGATGAGTTTTAGAGTTGTATGTATTTGCACATTTTGGAGGGACTGATGGAAGATGTTCTTTGTTTGAAAGTTGATGAACTTGTTTCAAATGTATCTTAAGGTATTTGAGATGTTTTCTCATGCATGATAAAGTGTGTTACATCATCAACATGTTATCTTCATATTGGGAAGCATGTACTTCAATGTTCATTTGTGCTTTCATTAGGTTTGTCTGACTTGGTGTTTACACTTCATATGAAGAATTTGAAATTTAATTCAGGAAGCTTGTGGTTGATCAGACATGTTGCTTTTGGCCTTGGTTAAGTGTTTAATTGGTCCACTCTCATTCCATTCCACCATGGGAATGTTGATTTGTCAACCTAATTTGAATTTATGAAATGAAGTGTATGTGGCAAACCTTGGAGAATGTTTCTAAGGTTGAAGATGGTATAAATTCAAGTCAAGTTGTGAAAGATTAAATCATACATAGTAACAAAGTAAGCTGCAAGAGAAGAGTAGAGTTGTGCAAAAGTGAGTTGATGTTGTAGTATTGTATTCTGTTAGATTGTTGAAAGTAGTGAGATGAAGGTTTCTACAATTTTCTAATCTAGGCTGCAGATGTGTGTAATTTGTTTTGGTCGATCTTTATGTTATCTATTGTATCTATAGGCAGTGAGCCTCCTTGTTGGACAATGATTCATTTCTATAGGTAGTGAGCCTTTGTATTTGGGAAGTGAGCCTCTTGTATTTGATTTTGTTATCTCTTTATATTGTGAGTTAACCCTCACTATGGTTTCTCCCTGATTGGGTTTTCCACATAAAATATGGTGTTCATTGTGTTGACTTTTCTTTTTTTTATATGCATTTCATGTTCATACTCATAATAGAATAGTGTGGTTGTGAAGTTGATAAGTGTTTGAAGTTTTGTATTTGAATTTGGTGACAACTGATTTACCCCCCCTGTTATTTGTCTTGTGCCTTTTAACAATTGATATTAGAGCCTTGGTTCCTTGGTGTAGAGGTTAATCGCTTAAGGTAGATCCGATGACACATAAATTGGGAATCCCTATGTTCGATAGATCTAATTACAGTGACTGGAAAGTGTAGATGAGAGGATATATTATCTCTATTGGTTACAAGACCTAGAAGGTTGTTGAGACAAAGTATGTTGCATCAGCGAGTGGTCCTACTACTGCAGATGATGTTTTTTCTTATGAGGAGAATGAAAAATCAAGGTATGTTATTTATAGTGCTTTATCCAAGACTAAGCAAACAAAAGTTATTTCTTTAGGAACTACTTATGAAGTTTGGAAGAAGTTTTAATATATTATGAAGGAAATGATAGAGTGAAATTAACAAATAAGCTAACAATAAAACATAAATATGAAAATATGAAAATGGAAGAAGGAAAATAAATTGCAAGCTATTTTTAGAGAATTGATCTAGCAGCAAATGAAGTTAGAAATCAAGGGGGTACTCTGACTGATGAAAATATAATTAAGAAGATTCTGATGACCCTACTAGAGTGTTAGAGTGAAAAGGTTTTAGTTATTGAGGAACCATA
>VDFB02045531.1:0-45943 GCA_007258455.2 Sequoia sempervirens | reverse complement strand
TATATAGTTCATCTACTAGAACTTTTAGAGGTCTGCATGAAGATTTGATTATGCTATGAACAGTTGTGTTCTGACATTATTTTTGTGGGTTCTATTAGTGTTCCGGATTGAAGTTTATGTGACTCTGGTAATTTTTGTTGTTGCAGATGATTCTTAGTTATTTCTTGTTGTTTGTGGATGCTTCTAGATCATTCTCTATCCTTGTTATATGTCTGCATTGATCTGTGTGCTCGTGGTCAAAGATTTTTCTTTTGGTATGTTTAGGTTTTCATGTTTTTGGCCAACATGATGGTTGTAACATGTTGTGGATCCTTGAAGATTTAAATTTGAATGTTTGGCGTGCTCGAGGATATTGTTTTTTGTTGCATCATAAAATTAGTAGACGGTGTTTGATTCGCATTGCAAATTTATTTGTAAATTTGGGCCGACATTGTAAATATGTTTTATATTTTTGTCTGACAAGGTTGTTGATGTAATTTCATGTTGCAGATATATAAGAGTGATTGTTTGAGTGAAGTTAGTGTGTGTATGAAGTGAAGGAAAGGCAGAGAAGAGAAAGTATGTGAATATTGATCTATTCATTCGATTGTAGAGAAGAGTGAGAAGAAGTTTCAACGAAGTGTGAAGAAGGTTTTTTGTGCTTAACTAGAATTGTAATCAAGCTTGTGTAGAAGCTATTTTCTCAGTTCACACCCTGCGGATCTAATCTATATTGTTGTGTATTGTTGGGAAGTGAGCCCTCTTGTATTTGAGTAGTGAGCTCTAGGTAGTGTACTTGAATGCATGTGCATTCCCATTATATTTCATTATACTTTTAATAGGGTATAATATTGTGGACTAACATCCATCATGGTTTTTCCCTTAACACGATTTCCACGTAAGAAAATCTTAGTGTTCTCTATGCTTTTGATGTGTTAATTGTTCATGGTTTACGGTTCATTCATCAAATATGAGATTAAGTTAAGTTTAAAAATTTTAAATATGTTGTGACAATTGATTCACCCCCCCTCTCAGTTGTCTGTTGTAGTTTGGGCGATGAAGTTTCTCACTTGTCACTTGTAATACGAGACAATTTTGGGGCTAGGAATACACATGATCACTCATCTTCTCCATGGGGCCAATTGACATAATGCCTTATTGATTTTCTTACTTTTCTCTATTACTATTTGCAAGTAATGATCAATAAATTCAGACAAGCCAATGAGTGGATTAGTCACTAGGGTCTCATCCATTTGGTCATCAAAGATCATTTCATGCAATAGGCTAATGGCTATAGGTGATGGGAGGAATTCCTTCAAAACCCTATAAACCAAAGAAAAAGAAAACTACATTTGTTATTGTCTCCAATCTTGATGTGTTGGCTCCTCGCTCCTACCAAAGGCTCTAGAAAGCCTTGGAGCAACCGGTCATTGAAATTGAAGAATATGAGATAGTTGCCTATGCCTCACGACCAAAGAGACTACATTGACAACTTGTCCTCTTGGAGGACAATGAGGAGGAAGCAAAAGAAATGGTTGGGGTCATTGAAATTTTAGGAAGCATGTCCTTAGCTCCTTCGGTTCTTGAGGTACAAACCTTTGGAGCCCCCTAGAGAGAGAGCAAGTAACCCTTGTCTTAACCAATTGTAGAAGAGGAAGAAGTGTAGGCTTTGCAAGTCCTCACTCTGTCGAAAGTAGATCATGAGCTTTAGAAATGTAAATAACAAATTGAAGAAATACAACTTCTTCCTGGCTAAGCCTATTGAACATATGTTGTCATTGATGTTAAAGGTGCTTACTGGTGTCAAAGGAATGATGTTTGTAGATTGGTGAGAATTTAGGAGATCAATGAGAATTAAATTTTAATTACCTCTGTCATGTCTGAGCTTCTGAAAACAGTCGAGGAATGTTTGTGGTATCGTATTACATCTATTCATGTCAATGGAGGTAATTCGGAAGTTTGATCCAAAATATTTGAGGTCAGTTACCTAGATAGTGAGATTGTTCTGATAACATGTTTTGATTTGCATTTGTTTATGGATGTGAGTTATGTCCTATGGTTTGAAAGGAGAGTATGTCTACACATGCTTTCTCTTATTCTAGAGTTTTCAGAATTTATGTTCATCAAGTAGAAAGTTTGAAGTGATGGAAGGGTCATTGTACTGGGTAATTAACAAGGTTGATGTTCTAGATCGATGCAACAGTGGCTTGTAGTGTGTAATTTCTAGAGGTAGTGTGGGAAGGTGAACTAGGACCAGGTTAAGATCCTTGAAGGAAGCACACAACATCATGTTTTTTTGGTGGCAACAAATTTGATTTAGGACTGAAATAACCCCCTTAGTTTTTCCCCAAATTTTTCACATAAATTTCATCCGCTAGTATTAGCCCAATGAAAGATAAACAAATTGGAAACAACCCTTCACTTTTTGATCACCTAGTTCCCAAAGTGGGCAAGGTGAGAGCATACGATGTAAGGGGATCTGATAACAATATGAAAATGTTGGAAGTACAAGAGTTATTGGTGGCAAGCCAAGCCAATAGAGAAAATGTAAATACTTGGTGGCAATGCTAGCCACTTTCACTTTTTAGTGGGCTATAGCAAAGTAAATTAAAGCAAAAAACTTGGCGGCATAGTAAGCTACTTATACTTTTCAGCGGGCAACATAAAATAAAGGAAACTCAACCACTTCTTTAGCGGGAGTGAAATACAAAATATTGAAAATATGAAAGCTGATTAGTACCTACTAATTCAGCATTACAATATGGAGTCTTTTACAATATATCATGAGATAACTTAGCAATATGAAAGCCCAAGTGTTAGATACTTCTCGCAACAACAATACAATGATATGGCATCATGAAAAATTGAATCAACAATGAAATTACTAGGTCTGATACACTGCAACAACAGTCTGATATGAAAAGTTAGCAAACCTGAAACATCCAAAAATCTCCACAACTCTCTCCAGACTCCTCTGAATGACCTCAAATCAGTGGCAAATGAACCCTCTTAGCTAGGTGTCCAAGTTCATGAAGCAAGCTGCCACCAAAAGGTTTGCAAATCAAAGGCATGTTTCCCAATGCACCCAAACCAAGGAAGTACAACCCCCTGAGAAGGGCGAATAGCAACAAAAATTAGGTTAATGATAATAAGTTTCCACAATCCATAACATGAGTGTATAGTTTTTTTGGATTTGATTGTGTGCAAATTTTTAACATCAACGTTTCGGATCACACTACATGATCCATCATCAGGATGAAGAGAGCATGAGAAATGAAAGGATTTCTCATGCTCTCTTCATCCTGATGATGGATCATGTAGTGTGATCCGAAACGTTGATGTTAAAAATTTGCACACAATCAAATCCAGAAAAACTATACACTCAAAAATTAGGTTCTCTAAAAATTATGAGATTCTAGGAAAAGGGGCACATAGATGCTAGGAACACAGTGAACCAATACCCACAAAATTCTTCCAAGTCTCCAAAACGATATGAGCATAAACATGGGTCAACAAAAGATTGAAAGAGCACTCCAAAAAATTCAAACATCAAATGAACACATCAAAAATGTCTCTAGAAAACATCAAAGCCGCACCAAACTGAAAACATAGAAGAAGCCATCACCAATGAAGCTCAATATGCAACCTCTAAATGAAGAAGCAGTCACTGTTTAGCTAGGAGTTATCTTGCAAACTCAAAACTAAAGAAGAGCTAGGAGGTGTACCAACCTCGAAGCAAGAGTCTGAAACCAATTCAACATCACTTCAATATGATAGAAAATGGATACCAAATGAGAGGGAGAGGGGTTCTATTTATAATCTTCAATCCTCAGAAATTCAAATCCTCAATTCCCTCCAAAAAGAGGCACCCTTATGAGGAGAAATATAATAATCTTTTAAGTCCATTCTTTGACCAAGACTTTGGGCGCCCAACATGACTTAGCAATTTTAACTTTATAAAAAATAATAATTTCTCCAACTTGGACGTCCAAAAGAGATGCCACAACTTAAAAATAACTTAAGTTATAAGCCTAGGCGTGGGGGGCTAAAAATCAACATTAGAAACATTATAACTTAAGTCATCAACTTTCCTTTTTTTGTCTCCAAGAAAGTTGGAGAAGCCTTTGCCAATACTGCATTGCTAGAAATAGTAACTTAGTGTTGATTGCTACCAAACCACATTGCCAAAAATAGCACTTACTAAAAATAGCTTACTGCTAAAAATAGTGACTCCAAACACCATTTGAGCACATTCTCGGTAGCCATCATAACTTACTAAAATTAGTAAATCTGGAAATGGTCATTGATTAAAATGCATGTGACACCCCCCTGAAGCTCTCTAAACAACCCAAAAAGACCTAGAAAACATACTGCCAAACTCCTGCATCTATCCCCTAAAAACTTAGAAAGATACCTCCTAGAAAATAGGAAATCCTAATTCTGCCTTTGACTAGCCTACAAGCCTTCGAAATAGGATAACAGTCACCAAAAAGGACTAGTGCTGAGAAGGGGACATTACAAGGACTGACCCGCTACATGTTTCATATAAATTTGAATTTAGGTCCACCTTAACCGACTTGGCTAATTGTGGATGGTGTTAAGGGATTCGTGGTTGACATGAAATGATGTTAATGTAATGGGATGTATATAATAACTAATCATTATAGTTTAGATGTGTGTGTAATAGTGCAAGCAAGAGTAATTTCAGGTGATGTAATGGGAGTTGCATCTCAATCATTGTGCGCCATCATCAAAAGATCATAAGTTGTGTAGGAGAGTGTTTGAAGGAAGATTAGATTGATTGTAAGCTATGCGATCAACATTGAAGATCTGCAAATCTCATCTATGTAATTTGGTAGGATTGGAATCTTACTTATTGAGCTAGTGCTCAGATCTTTGTATTGGGGATTGTTGTCTCTAGTAGGTTGGTGGTTACAAATACAATAGGGGATTGGGTTCTTTGGTAGGTTGGTGCCTACTTCATGATTGTAAGTTATTCATTATTTATGTGAGTCTAGATTTGGACAGTAGATCCAAGCAACTCTTCTCACTATATTTTTTCCCATTCTAGGTTTTGATGTATATCTAGTGTTTATTGTGTGAATGTGTGCATATGTATTGCTTGATTGATACTAACTATTTTGATTCATGTTTGGAGAAGTGACAAATGGTAATTCATGTTGAATTAAAGAGTTTTAAATAGATTTGATATACTGGCTCACCCCCTCCCCCCTTCACTCCCTTCTCGGTATATTGTGTTCCATTCAATTGGTATCAAAGCCAAGTTCCTTTGAAAAAGCTTCACAACTTGAGGTAGATTTGGGATGGAACACTCAGTGGCTCAAGAAGGATTGTCTCCAAATAAGGCACCACTCTTTGATGGATCCAATTACACCTTTTGGAAAGGAAGGATGGAAGCATACCTGATGGCCCCAGGATTTGAGGTTTGGAAATTAGTTGTGGATGGATATGAGATCCTTGAAAGTCTCTCAAGAGATCAGGCTGAAAAGATTCTGAGTTAATATCACCAATGCCAATGATTATCATCATTCTAGGCACAAGGAAGAATGATCTAAGTAACTCAAAAATATTCTCATCAGCAAAGCTCCTCAAAGTATCAAACAAAGTTGCAACTTCAAAAGTGACTCCATCAAGGCTATTTGCAAAGAAGGTAGCAACTCTTTGCATAAACACAATAGCCTCATCCTCAAAAATCTTCAAGGATGTACAATGCCTTCTCTGAAAAATACATACATATTCAAGAAGACACTTAAAATCTTTCACAACTCTCTCTCCAATAGTCTTAGAATGACGAACCAAATCAGCCAAAGGTTCGCTGCCCTGAATATAAGTACAAGAGAATGTGCACAGATAGCCACTGGAAAGAGTTTGCTCAAACTCTATCAAAAAACTGATTCTGATCAGTTTGAACCACTATTTTTCTCATTTGAAGCCAAAAATCATCTTTGGAAAGAGATTGTGAAGTGAAAATATGAGTGTACTAGCTGCCCACCAAGTTTAAAATGAATGTCTCAACATCTAATTTAAGAGAAATCAACATGTTAGGAAATGAACAGGTGCTGCAATACTGAAAATCCTTGTCCATTTTGACCAATATGCTCATATTCAAAGCTGGAAACACCCCCTCTAATAGCTCCGTCATAGCAAAGAACCATTATTTGCTCCAATTTCCTCTCCAAAACACCAATTGATGATTAGAAATAATCATCAAATGGCTGATAAAGAAGGTAGCAACACCTATAGAACATAAATTTTGACGCTTATCACTCCAACATACCTTCTTCTCACATATAATAATCTTCATCATAAAATGTTGAAAATCCCATACTCCTAGAAGTGTCAAATATCGATTAATGCCAGGATCCCAAATTTCAAGTAAGGAGGAACCATTCCACAGACGGATAATTACTTTGACTTGAACTCTTTGATCTATACGTTCCATCTGAATCATTACTTCTTGGAACTCCAAGAAGCATTCAACAAATCTGAATTCATTGAAAAAATTGAATCCAAAATCATGAGACATGAATTATTGAAAGGATTCAATACATCCATCATCAAACTCAATTTTGAAATTAGTTATTCTTAAGGAAGATGGTGCAAGCATAAAATCTGATTAGAATCTAACAAGCAGCTGCATCAGATAATGAATAAACTCTTCATCGAAATGCCAATCAATTATTTGTTGCCAGTCAAGAATAATGACTTCATTCCTCCTTGATTCTTGATTTTCCATCTCCTAAAGAGTGGATGGACTATGAAGAGTGGATGGACTAGGAACAACAGTAATGACATCATTATGCAATTCTTGGAACAAAATTTTACCAATAGAGGAAGTATCAAAACTTTCCTTCTTCTCACTAATGGTTGGAGGAATTTCCTCATTAACTCCAAAGAATAAGTTTTTAGGAAACTTATTAACACCAACCTCGAACTTTGGATTATCATAAACTTGAAAGCCAAGCTGTTGTGAACTTAAAGTCTCCTTTCTTTCTAGACATTGGTTCAAATCATAAGTCCTTTGTATGAGATCAAGCTCATCAAGAACCCTTTGAATTTCTTCAACTCTTCCTTTATTTTCTTACTCCCAAAAAAAATGAACAGCTTCTCTTAAAGCCTCATGAACTTCAAGCAATTTGGCTTTTGTTTGTTTGTTCCATTCCAATGCCTCATCAACAACTCAAACAACTCTGTCTTTATCATGAATGATGTGTAAAAGACTTGTTTCAATTTCTTCCATATCATTCTTAATTGTCTTCATATCAACAATAGGAATGTAGCACACATCTTGATTCCTTGGCACATCAAAATTTCCACGTGCTAATGAATAACATCAGGTTTAGATATAGTTTGAATCTCCTTTTTAGTAGTTACTGAACTTTGATTGCTTTTTCTATGATTTGATTGAATTGATGAAGTGCTGCTATGGAGTATAAATATATCAAAAATATTTTCAGCTGTGCTCCTCAAGTTGTCACACTTATGTTGCACAGTTCTTATCATCTCTTCAATAGTGCTCTCTAGGTTGCTAGCTCTTTGCATCAATTTGGCTTCAAGCAAAGAGAAATCAGACTTGTGCCCACTAGAAACAACTCCCTCTATGTCTTCCTCAATACATGATTCAACATTAGTGTTGGAAGAATGTAATGTCCCCATTTTTGTGAGCATTAGTTTTCAGATGGTTTAGCCTATTCCTAACCCTTGTAGGATAATAAGCATGGTTAGGGGGGTCCCTTGTGGCAGATACCTAGTCAGATGATGGTTTCCATTTTCTTGGATTCAGTTGAATGGGAGAAATAAGGTGTTTTATTAAGATATAATGTTTAATTATTATCAAAGGTAACTTTAATAATAATTATTATTTTAATGTTATGTTATAATATCATATTTGCACTTTATATTATAAAGTTATTTGTGTAGTGCAAATATTATATTATTTTAATATTGCTTTCTAGAAGCTTCTTTAAGATGGATTGAAAAAGTATAAAGGAAGATCAAGCCAAGCTTTTAAGGGCAGCTAGGAATTGATATTTGCTGTATGTGATTATTTGGTGGAGCCAACTAGGGTTTCTGCCATTTTCAGCCATTGGGAATGAAAACTCTCATTGGTATGCAATTTTGAGGCTGTGAAATATCAACTGAATTATTGCTAATTGTGTGCTTCACTCAAAAGTTCAATTTGTGCTTCATTGAGGAGATTCTACAGGTGCAGTAGCTGTTGTATTTCTGCCCTAGCTGACTTATTACCTCATCATTTTCATTGTAGTAGCTATTGTATTATTGCATTCATGGCTGAGGTTTTATTGTTTATAGATTTAATGGCCTTCGGCCAAATCTGAGGATGTTGATCACCATTGGAGATATACATTCAGTTATATTTGGCATTTGAATTATCAATCTTTGTTGTTGGTATGATTCATTTGGAATTACAGGCTTTCTAAAGAGGTTCAATTTTAATAGACAAGGGAAGATAAGAAATTGGATTTGCATTAGGAAGAATCACAACTGGCATAAAGACAAATACCAAGAGAAAAAAACAAATTGGATTGAGGTGGAGGCACTTTGTCTTATTGGAAGGATAAGACAAGAATTACAAATCGATACCATAGCTTGAACAAAACAACAGGGAAGGAGAAGGGTTCATCATTTGTTAAAGGCGAATCAATATCTGTAGGAAAAAGTCAAATTTCTGAGAATCACAAAAAAGAAAAAGGGCACCAGAAAGGATAAGAAAAATTAGTGGTTTGATATTATCAAAGGAAAAAGGCGGAGAATATTAAACTAAGGTTGGGCAGCATCAAGAAGAAACATGATTATAAGCCTGGGCGGAAAAGACAAAAACTTGTGGCTGAGTCAATTGATATTACTAACTTATTTGATGAAGACAAAATACACGATGATGCATCTTGGCGCATAGTATAAGACTATCGAATGTGATAGGAGTGCAGTTCAATAAAGACAAAGGATTAAAGCTTTGAAAATGACTTGTATAATTGCATTTTGAAGTTCGATCTATGATTGGAAGGATCAGCCCAACATATAAGACAAGATTACTATTGTTTGAAAGGGATTGATTAATTTCACCTGTCGGGAGGTGCTTGTGAGGTATTGAAAGCGGACAAAAGACTCATAACAATCATTCCATCGATTTCAATAGGAAACAATTGTAGTTTCATGAAAGATGTCATCATTGCAAAATAAATCGAGATTCCTTTTCATTAATATCGGGCAATGTTGGAAAGCAAGGCGTCACCCTTTACTGCTACTTGGAGAAGTTCAAGTCATCGAATATTTGGAGAAGAGTTCAGGACTGCCAGGTACATACAAGTGTATAGAAGAAATACATCTGGAGGAAACGAGCTTTGACAATCGACTGAGATCTAACATCTATAAAGGAGTCAAGGATTATGCCTTAGAAGAAGTCAAGGATTCTGTATCAGCTGTGTGAGAGGATATTCACTCTATCTCCCAGGTCAGAGATATAATAAGTAAATTTATAGTTTCTGTCTGATTTAATATAATACTCTTGTAAATCTAAGTATAAGAGTTAGGGAGTGTAATGGCAATTGTAGCCTCTGCAACATTGTAACATATGATAGAATGTCTACACTTAATAATATCGATTGAGTATGTCTTGTTGCACATTGCAAAGTTATATTGATTGTAAGCGACCAGCATTCATTTTTCATGAGCATTTGTATTGAAATATTGTTGTATTTAAACTGAGTCATCCTCATTGCATTCAGTTGCACCTTCAGTCCTATTGGAGTTTGAGAAATTAATGGATTTAGGGGATTGCTCACAAATTGTTTGTCATAATGACTTGAAGCTGTAGCTGTAGTATTGCACAAGTTTCAGTCATATCTTGCATTGAGGGGTGTCTGAAACTGATTGCATTGCATCCTCATGTTAATTGAAGTCATCTAGTAGTATATTGTTAAGTCTTTTCATCATCACATTGAAGAAAACAAACTGAAAATTACCAGCAGTCAACAAGACATCTGTTTGACGAAATGCCCAGTTGCTAAAATTGAAAATTTAAGTCAGAATCAGCAAGGGACATTACAAAGAATTTTCTACTTATACCTTTTTAGCTTTTTCTTGTTGTTCTAACCAAAATCCTCTTGAATTGCGAAGATGTAGTAGTAATTCATTAGCTGATAGAATATCATCAACTGTAGACATAATAACTATTTTTGTAGGTTCAGCTATTGAAACTTCATCATGAGTCTCCTTAGCTAGTGTTGACGCACTGCACTCCTTTGTAGGAGGCACATACACCTCATGAGACTCCAAAACTAATGTTGTCTTGTTGCACTCTTCTATGGAGTGCATGGACAATTGCATGTCTGAAAATGTAATCTGAGATCTGATATGGAATTTTTGGAATTCAACATTCTATTTTTCTTCATAATTCTCCTCTACCTGCTCTATCTTCTTCAAAAGTGGCTTCAATTTCTCCTCACATTGATTAAACAATTCATTGATCAACATATCAACTATGATGAGCCCAACTAGCTCAACCTCAACTTATGAACTAAAATTGTATGTTTAAGTGTTTTGCTTGTTTTTTCATGAGTTTTAAGACCATTTTTGGGAAGTGCCCCAAGCATAAAATGTTGATAAAACTAAAATTTAAGAAAAATTTGAGAAACTACAATTGTATTAAGTGTTAAACAACTGAAACAAAGGGATTACATACAACAAACATACCCGAAAACCTCCAGATTATTTAAATAAGAAATTCTGGAGCTTGCCAGTCAAGAATCCTGAAAACTGAATAAATCCAACGCCTACCTCCTGGTGTTGGTTTCTCCCTATCAAAAACTATAGCAAATGACTAAAGAATACTAGGCAACCAATATGGAAAGGATAGAAGGTTCCATAAGAAGGCGTTTCAGCCTTCTGGTTCAAACGCCTCAACCCTAGATGCACATGCCATAGGCTTGAAATGGTACAACCAGCCAAGGAAAATATTCAACTTGCTCCTCAGATGCCAGATCTGTTGAATGAAGGAGTCTCAATCACTGTAGACCCTTATTGAAAACTGGAAAGAAACTAAACATTAAAACTTTGGTGAAGCTCAAATTGACTTCTAAAATGAAGCCATCCCTATAGCAAAGATTCAACTGGTCTTCCACAGCCTCAAGTTTGCGAAACACTGAAGATCTTTCGTTTCTCCAATGGAAGAAATTCACTGTAACCCTTGTCTCAGACAAAATCACAAAGAAGATAAAAGTATCAATTTCAAATAATCATCCATAATGAGGTTGAATTGCCCCTTTTTCCTTATATTCCCAAAAAGGCATGATTTCCCAAAAGTGATGCCACTTTTACAATTAAACACATTTAAAATGTATTTAAATCATTTCAATAGTTTATAATTTTCACTTTATGAAGTGAATGCACCTTTTAAGAGACTTAAGTGATTTAATTTTTTCACTTTATCACCTTAAGTCATCAATTTAATATATTTAAGTGGCTTTTTAACTTTTATAAAGTCAATTTGACTTTATAATATACCAATTAGTTAAATAATTAACTTAACCACAAAAATATTCATAACTCCCTCAATTCTTTGTATTTTTTCGTGCCGTCAGAAGCTGACAAACACTATGCTACAGATGCCTGCACTGAATCCACTACTGAAGTGAAGGAGAGGGAAATGACAACACCCACCAAAACGGCCACTGACCCACTAACCGGATCCTGTCAGCCTACAGGGTTCCAAGAAATAGGCTAACTCAACTGTTGCTGAAATTGACTAGAATGGGGACATTATAGTCCGCCCTCCCCGAAATTGCTTGTCCACAAGCAATCTCAATAGCAAGGAATCAACCACTCCACCAGGATCCCAATGATAGTGCCATAAAATGTCCCTACTATCATCGACTATCTTCCACTGCTCAACACTGATCTCAACTTCACCATGCTAGAAGTGGTGAAGCCAACGCATGGGACTCATCCAAATGGTAGTGTTGAACCTGTTAGTAGTAAGGTCCCAATGCAAACCGAACTCACATCCATCTGCTCTGAGGAGATAGGAATAACTGAAAGTACTTGCAACACCATAACAATCTCCACCCTTTGCTGACTTCCTATAGGTGTGCAGTCTATCCCTCATAGTTGCTAAATGATGTGTGATTGCTCCTTTTAGGTTACTGATATGAAATGAAATAGCACCCTCCAAACTGTAAGGCCAGCCTATGGAGATGCAAAAGATACCTATAGGTTCATAGGATGACAGAGTATCATCCCTATATCGCTTTCTCGTGACAAGGAAATATTGGAACTCTCCTCGAGACTCCTGTGTAGTAATGATCCTAGTGGTTGGTCCACTAAGTGTGTGAGCTTTTATTGGGCTCTCAACTAGAGGTAACTCAAAAGATGCAAGATGCATGTTGTGTATACTAAAAAAATTCTTGAATCCCACATAGCTGCATATTCTTCATTTTGGCTTATCTCAAAACGTTCCTCCTTTGCATGCTCTACATCTACACATTCCTTCCTTGGAAGAATTAGAGATCGAAGATGTGACTCTCTTTGTTTCTTTGCTGGATCGAGTTGGCTACAATGTTCCTTAACTTCCTGCAAATGTTGTTTTACATTGGCAACCAACATCTTTGCCTTTTTAGCTCTTTGTAGCCACCCATTACACAAAACTTGTGTTTGGCTCACATCTTCTAAGGTCAGATATACAAAATCAGACTTGTTGTGACTTGAATCAACAATGCATTCCTCGTTAATGACACCCTCATCTAGCGTGCCAATAGTAGGAGAACCTTCCACACTATTTTCTAAACTTGCCATGACTTTCAAATCATCATTTTGGTCAAGTGAAAGGCTACTGTCTTGGACATTAGACTTGTTATCACATCTGATAACAACTTCTTGAGCTTTGAAAGTGTCAACGTTCTAGGTTTCCGCTTCATGATGTACAATTCCCTTATCATTCACCACTTCAGTTTCAATCCCATGTCCACTTCCCTTATCTACTGATTGATCCCTTTTTAACCCAACACATCAAAGAAACTCAATTTCTTTTTGTTTTGTGATGAGCTTTGTCTTGAAATGGAATCTTTAGACTGTTGCAAGCTACAAGCTAATCTTTGTTGTGAAGGCATAGGTTTATGCTGAATATTATTTGAAATGCTCTCTACATTTTGCTGCTCACATTTCTTTGATTTGCTTCGTTGCTTATTATAAACCATCCGATGCTCCATATATTGTTCGAAGTCTAGGCGATCTTTTATCTTATCCGGAAATGCTATATATTCCTCATAAGTAGCCATTACTTCATCAACAAATTTAAAAGCCATGATAACCACTTTGCTATTCAACCCCTATGTGAGTAGTACCTATCAAACCTGTTCTGATGTGACCGCCTAGAAGCTGCTAACCCTTCAGGCTGGTAGGAGTCAGAGCTCTGATACCACTGTGATGAGCCCAGCTGGCTCAACCTCAACTTCTGAACTACAATTGTATGTTTAAGTGTTTTGCTTGTTTTTTCATGAGTTTTAAGACCATTTTTGGGAAGTGCCCCAAGCATAAAATGTTGATAAAACTAAAATTTAAGCAAAATTTGAGAAACTGCAATTGTATTAAGTGTTAAACAACTGCAACAAAGGGATTACATACAACAAACATACTCGAAAACCTCCAGATTATTTAAATAAGAAATTTTAGAGCTTGCCAGTCAAGATTCTTGAAAACTGAATAAATCCAACGCCTGCCTCCTGGTGTTGGTTTCTCCCTGTCAGAAACTATAGCAAATGACTGAAAAATACCAAGCAACCAATATGGAAAGGATAGAAGGCTCCAGAAGAAGGCGTTTCAGCCTTCTGGTTTAAATGCCGCAGCCCCAAATGCACACGCCATAGGCCTGAAATGGTACGGCTAGCCAAGGAAAATATTCAACTTGCTCCTCAGATGCCAGATCTGCTAAATGAAGGAGCCTCAATCATTGTAGACCCTTCCTTATTGAAAACTAGAAAGAAACTAAACATTAAAACTCTGGTGAAGCTCAAATTGACTTCTAAAATGAAGCCATCCCTATAGCAAAGATTCAGCTGGTCTTCCACAGCCTCAAGTTTGCAAAACACTGGAGATCTTTCGTTTCTCCAACGGAAGAAATTCACTGTAACCCTTGTCTCAGACAAAATCATAGAGAAGATAAAAGTAGCAATTTCAAACAATTATCCATAATGAGGTTGAATTGCCCCTTTTGCCTTATATTCCCAAAAAGGCATGATTTCCCAAAAGCGATGCCACTTTTACAATTAAACACATTTAAAATGTATTTAAATCATTTCAATAGTTTATAATTTTTATTTTATGAAGTGAATGCACCTTTTAAGAGACTTAAGTGATTTAATTTTTTCACTTTATCACCTTAAGTCATCAATTTAATATATTTAAGTGGTTTTTTAACTTTTATAAAGTCAATTTGACTTTATAATATACCAATTAGTTAAATAATTAACTTAACCACAAAAATATTCATAACTCCCTCAATTCTCTGTGTTTTTCCATGCCGTCAGAAGCTAGCAAACACTGTGCTACAAATGCCTGCACTGAATCCACTACTGAAGTGAAGGAGAGGGAAATGACAACACCCACCAATACGGCCATTGACCCCCTATTCAGATCTTGTCAGCCTATAGGGGTCCAAGAAATAGGCTAACTCAACTGCTCCTGAAACTGGCTAGAATGGAAATTAATTGTTTTATGCTAATGTTTTAATAAATTATATAAATATTTAAATTTTTTTATATAAATTTTACATAAGATACCATTATTTTTTGGTCAAAGTATTTAAAATTAAAGATTAATTTACTTTTCGTAAAATATAATTTAATTTAGTACATTTCTTCGCTATAAAGAAATTTATCTACTAGAATTTTTATTTGATGGATTAATATATAGGTAAATGTGAATTAATGTTGGGTTAACTTACTGCAAGTTTCTAATGTATTTCATGTATGACATTATTATATTATTATTATGCATGTTTCTAACTTTTAAAATATATTGTAAACTATTTAATTTTATTATTTTACAATTACAAATGTTCAACACCAATTTTCCTTTACAATATAATATTTCAATTTGTTAATCGTGACAGTTATTGAATGCATTTGATCTTTAATTGCTCTTAATTAATATTCATTTCTCTGCTAAAATAGATTGTCATTTACTTAAATTTATACATTTTATTCATAAAGTCATTTCTTTGCTAAAATAGGTTGTCAGGAGTGCTGGGAGGATGTGGCATGAAGGCAGTTAGATGGCGTTGGTTGTTCAGCAAAGTTATTTCGAGGAGCAATAGCTCCATTGGTTACAAGGGGTTGGACCATTTTAAAAATCCATCCCTGTTTGATTCATAACTCTGATGAAAAATATTCACCTATAATAAAAAACAATTCTTTTATTTCAACTAATTGGCATATCAGTTCTAAATTTACTTTATTCTCTGTAGAAGAAAGTAAAATTTCCATGGAAAAATGAAAAATATTCACCTATAATAAAAAATAATTCTTTTGAATTACTCCTATTTGGGGACAAAACTTTAGCACGTGGCGTCTACTAGTTTGGTCATTATTGTTGTCATGGGTACAACTGCACATGACAAGAATCAAGTAGAAGACAACCATGGCTTTTAATCTCAATCTCAACAAATTTCTTAAAAGGGATTAATCATAAACTTGGTCAATTTCTCCTTTAACAAATTGAGGGATGTCTTTCAACTAATCATTCACTTGAGTTAACAGACATATGAAAGGCTCGATGAAAAAGGATATGTTGCTCACTAATTTAAAAGGGGCTTTGAATTCGTATGAGCTTGATATCGTTGGTCTTATGAAAGAATTGCAACTTTGAATGTAATCAAATCACTTAGTGTAGTATTTATTTTAGTTATCAATATCTGGGTAGGTTAAAAGTGATTGAATTGAATGCTATGGTTAAGAATAATAAAAAAGGTCATTTATTACATAATATTTATTTAATAGAATATATGAAGTGTTATACAAGATATGTTGGATGAAAAATAGTCACAAAATTTGAATACACAAGTATCTTTGAATTCATATGGTGTAATAATATTGTTAGAACTGAATGTACATGAAAGTAATAAAAGTATTCATACAAGTAAATCAAAGAAATCTCAAATGTAATCCATTGATGACTTTAGTTGTTGTGTTATCTAAACTCATCACTTAATCAAATATCTTTGAACTGTGATGTAACAAATCTATAGGGGTTCTACATTGTTTGGCATGCCTAGTAATACCACGTGCACCCCACAAGAATGCTTTGCAACAAGAGTATTATTTATGTTTTGTCTATGTCTAGATTATTATATTGACATGGATGTGGTGTTAAGCAGTGCCATAACTTTTAGTATTTAACGTTTTTGGCATCAAGAAATCAATGAAGAGGTGTGAGGAACCATAAAATGTGGGGACAATGGCAACAAAGTTGTGTTTGGGAGTCAAGGTCATTGTCATCATCTAGTACCCAAGTTATACTTCAACTTAGATATGCATCTACTATTACCATTCCTCATTCAAGGTTAATAGATTATAATATTGAATATAATAATTGGGAATCAAAATGATTCTAATTTGAATTGGGAAAGGATTGGGAAACCCCTCTTAATAATTTAAAAAAAATGAATTTATATGAAACTTCCATGGGAAATTTAAGTAGTGATGGTGCAAGTTTTATTCACAAAAGCTTAAATGGAATTTTTTGTATGGGGTTCCCTCTTCTTGAGAGCTATAATAGATAATGCCACTAAATGGGAAGCACCTACAATAGTAAGGCAATACCAACTTCCCAAGGAATTGAGAATGTTATGGCTGAGGGGGACTCTATTTGTCATTAATACACTTCTAAAGGGCTACTATCTCAATCAAAGGTTAAATTGTTATGTAAATGAGGCCTTGTTAATTGACACCAAATTTATGTTTGCAAGATATCATTATATTTGTAAATTGAACTCAATTGCTAAAAGTGTGGAAAATGTGGTGGAGAAAGAGTTTCTTACAACACTTTATAGTCATCAATGCAATCCCTAGATTGACATTGAATCTCACTTAAGGCTTATGTCCTTGTTCTTAATGTCTCACTCCTCTTGTTGGCAGAAAACATTTATAGCATTTATGGTAGCTCCCCTTGTAGTATTGCAAGGGATACATTATTTGTGTTGAGGCCATAATACCATACATTGTCATGTGGATAGTGTTGATGTCCTTTTGGTGATCCCAATGGAGATGATGTTTTGGAGTATATACGCTAGATTTAGAATGAATAATATGAAATTAATGCAAATCTAAGATCCACATTCCAAACCTACAAATACCTTAAATAGAGCAAACAAATAATGCAAATACATTTTTTTTAGCAAACTATTACCAAATGCAAACCTTGGATGTGTTGGATATGCTCTTGAATGCTTGATGTGGAGATGTTGGTTGCTCAAGGAGTCATGTAAGATTTCTACAACATGTACCTGTGGATTGGTCTTCCCTTCATGTTTTAATGAAGGATTAAGGGTTGATTTCTAGATTTCCTCTTGAAGATATGAATGGTCTAGATTTGAAGATGCAATATTGAAGTGGATGGTTGACATGCATTGGCTTTTAGAGCAACTTAAGCTTCTAGAGCAAACTAATAAATGAATGGTTAGATTCATTGCAAATGGATGGATGAGATTGATTAAGATTAGTTTATTCAATGCTAGATTTTAGAGTTGTTTTTAGGGATATCTTTATGTGAATGGTTGAGATTTAAAGGTGTATGTGTAATGGATGGTAGAGGTATTAATTGTTTGACTATTGTGAATGTCTAGGTACAATGAGTCTAGATAGCTTTTAGCTAGTCATGTGAATTTTTGAAGTTTTAATCTATTGATTAGTGGGTAATGGAAAAAATATATATTTATCTAAAAGAATAAATGGATTAAATAAAATAATTAACTAAATAATAAATGTTATTTAATTAATTAAAGAAAATATATTAATTTATTTATTTTGGATGAATAATGAGAATTAACCTAATCAATTAAATAAGAAAAATTAATTAATTAATTAATAATGTGGTCATGCAATGGTGTTAGATGATGATGCTAGTTGCCTCATTAGGTTATAGTCAACTCATGTCTACATTTTGCCCCTCTTTGAGATCGTATTGCAACTAGAAAAAAAACCAATGTTGTTTCAAAGAAAGTAGATATTGACACTTGGATGAATGACATTAGTGATAATATGCATCAAGTGTAACTGAGATTTTGATTTTAAGATTTATTGATGGTTTGGATTTAAGGAAAAAATAATTGGTTAAGATTTATGAAGATAGGATTTGATACTTTAATGCTTTGATTGTTTTAATTTGAAATGAGCTAGTCCTGATTTTAGATGATTTGGTTTAGGAATGCCCCTCAAGATGATAGGTGGATGTTAAGGATTAAGACATTAGTGATGAATAGAGGGGAGAAATATGAAAATTAAAGATGAATGATCAATATTAATGATGCATAGATAGAGGTGATAAAATGAAGTTATTTTATTTTTTGGTTGTTTGCACATGATGAAGAGATAAATATGATAAAGGGCTAGAGGGAATGGAAAACTGGGATGTTTATTGCATCACATGATAGGATGCACCATGATATGGGAAACCATGATGAGGTTGTTGCCACATATTGTACACCCAACCCAAAACAAAAAAGAAATACAAGAAGGAATATGCCATATGGCACTATGATATGAAAAACCATGATGTCGTAAAATGCCGCAACGATTGACACAAATGTAAAGAAAAAAAAGAAGACACACAAGTAAGCAAACATATAATAAACCAAAGAACAAATAAGATTTTGTTGTTGGTCAAGCTAAAAGCTAAGATTAGTTGATGGTGATGATAACATTGTTGGTGTGGTGATACTATATCTTGAGAATAATGTAAGGATTGAGAACAACATATCCCAATAACTATGAAATGTTTTATTTATAATTGAACAAGGCTTGTAGCATGACGAGGAACAAAGTTTATGGATGCTTTTGGATAGGTGTTAGGCTAGATGGTGAGATTTATTTGGTTTTCTTTTTCTTTATTGCTATGTTTGAATGGGTAAGAGCTTTTAATTTTAGATTAGTCGGAAAGGTGTTATTTTCTTATGCTTGGATGGATTTATTTTGCGTAATATTTTTCTTTTATTGCTAGATGAGATTTTTGTCTCAATGTTATAACCAGTGACAAGGGAAAACAAGTGTAGAGAAAAGGATGAAGGGAAGACTGGATGGAGTGATTGAGGGATTGAGATTCAGGATGAGATGGACTGATGAAGAGATTTAGGATTCAATCTCCAAGGGCTATGTCATGAAGGAATAACATGCCCCTACTCCAAGGACTGCCATATAGGAATAACATGCCTCTATTCTAGTTATGCTACTCATGATGTTGCAATGCTTGTTGAAGGAGGTAGCAATCACTATAAAAGATGGGATATGTTAAGAAGTGTAGAAAACATGTTTCACAATCATGCCCTTGTCCTTATCAAGATCAAAACTAGGAAGGAAGGATGGATGAGTAAGATTTAATGGGTATGAGAATATAATGGATGGTGTGGTAGAATGGATGTGTAGGGAATTTGAAGGAAAGATAATGTAGGAGGATGAAAGAACTTACCCCCAAGTGTAGGGTACACATAGATAATTTATTTACACATGACACATGTGAACAATGTTTTCATTATGGTACTTGTTGCAGTGCTATATGAATGGTTTTCATCATTGGATGAATTTTTTTACTATTTTGATGTTTTGGTTTTTTCCCATTTTTTTGGGTTCTCTACTTTTTTTTGGCTCTTTTGAGCTATAGCTACATAAAATGCTTCAAATACACAATTTTCATTGAATTTTTTAGCTCTTGACCATCACTTTCCATGGTGGATCAATAATATCTTGTTCTTAGAATTGCTTCACATGGACTATGTTGTTGCATGCACTTTATGGATGTTATGAACTTCATTGATAAAAAGGGTTGGTGGAAGCACACTCTTTGTAGGAGCAAAAAGGGATTGATTTGTATGTTGGAAGAAGTTTTCTTAGAATCTACAAAAAATCCACTAACATCTTGAGTTTGTTCATTAGGAGACTTGTAGTTAATGCCATGAAATCCCTGTTTTGCATTAACATAAATAGGTTCCAAGATTCTTTATCACAAAGGCCTAACCCTTTGTCTTGATATTTCATTATTTGACATATTATATTTGCAATAGGATACTTGTCACTTTGAAAAGGAGGCATGAATACATCTTTAGATACCAGGAATCATTGGAAGTATTAATATGTTCCTCTACAAGATGACCAAATTAGACAAAGGTGGTTGGGCCAAGTTGATGGGGTAGTTATGCTTTCTCCTCAATCATAATTGTGGTACCTTAATCAATTATATGCTCAATGTGATCAATCATCACTTGCTTGCATTCATGCTTGATGTGATCAACATAATTTAAAACTTGATGACCAATGTTCTTGATGTGATCAATTTTATTTTCTATGTGCTCAAGAAGATGAAGTGTCTCATCATGCAAAAGGATCAGTTTGGGTTTCTTGTTCTTGGTATTTTATTGCATGATGAATATATTTGGCTTGGATGGTTTGATCTTGATTTGGTTGGTAGGAAGTTCGATCATGCTTTGAAATGAGCATTTAACATAGCCTTAATTGCTTGTTGTACAAGGTGGATGTGCTTTGCTTTTATTCAATATCCCCTATATATGGATTATGCCTTTTGATATTCTTCTCTACTTTGGTTAGTGGGATGTCTTTGGGCCTTATGATGCATATGTATTTTATATTTTTTTATGTATTTTATGGATCTCATGAAACATCTTTATGTTTCTTTCAATGTGGGTTGATTGGATGATAACTCTAGGAGGATCTTGAACATCCTAAATGAACTTTGAGTTAATAATATTCTTGCATAATGGAACTTGACATTGGGTGGGTATGACACCATGTCAATCATAATACAATTTGAGTTGATGACTCTATTGGTGACAACATAATTATACTTGCTAAATGATGATGGCATTGGATTAGGATGTTGCAAGGCTCTTTATCTTTGCTATTTCTAGGTCTAGTGATCCTTTGCTACTAGTCCTTGGGTAGAATCCTTAATAGATTATTTGGATAAGGTATGATTGGATGATTGATAGGATTGTTGATTGGTTTGTGAAGGTTTAGACAAAGGTCTATTATAGGAGGTTAAGGCTTTGGTTTTCTTTTTAAGTGTTTGAAATTTGGACATAAATAGGCTTTGGGGGTCTTGTCCTAGAATAGTGTTTCCCTTGTGAAGGTTACCATAATTAATATATATTTTATTTTGGCCTAGGGGATATCTAGTACTAAAATGTTCTTGGTCTAAATGCTCTTCATTTTCCATGATTGGAGGATTAAAGCCCATGGTAAGCTTAGTCATAATGATGTCATCAAAGGAATCTTTAATGTGCTCATCTTGGTCCACAAGAAGTTATCATCATTGGACGCCATCATGTTCAAAGAGATCATAGTCTTCTTGGTCAACAAGACTACCATCATCATCATCAAAGGGATTTTCATATTGATTGATACTTATAAAAAATGGTTCCATGGTGTTTTTTTGGATTAGATTGAATTTCACTTGTTTAGATTTTGAGTTTTGCATAAGCGTTGCATAAGGAAATAGAAGAAAAGTTAGACATGTGCACTTTAGTTTTTATGCTTGTTTGGTTTTTTGTTTTGTCATTTTTTATTTTTTCTATTTGTGCATCCTCGACGTCTAGTGATTTTGGTAATTTCTTTCCTCCTTGTGACTGATTCACACTTGGTTTGGTGAAAAGATATCATTTCTTGAGGGTATGTTGTTGTGTTGCATATTAGGTTTTTATTGTTGCTTGTCATCCTTTTCTATTGTTAACTAGGTGGGGTGTCATTACTTCTAGCTTTTTTAATAGTATTGATTGATTCCCTATTTTCTTCATTTGTTTTTCTATTTGTTTTCTTTTGTATTGTGCATTGTGTTAACTGTGTGCTAGGGCATTTATTTTTTGAGTTTTAATTATTTTTATTTTTATTTCATTATTGTTTGTCCTTTTGTTGGTTTTCTCATTTCTTATATTTTTTAGTTTTTCACATGCCCTAATTGTACTTTGGTTTTCCTCCTTTGAAAAATTTGTTTTCCAAGTTTATTAGTGTCTGAGGTTGATTTTTTCTTGATAGAAACATGCTTATGTAAGCCCTTAGTTTGACATCAAGCTTACAAAGTTTGTCTTTCCATCTCATTTTCGGTATGAGTTCTTTGAGAGACTTCCATACTTAAAATTTATTTATCTATTTTAGAGTCATAGTTTTAGACATCCTTATAATTGAGTGCTTTTTAGTATGAAGTATGCGGTATCCTTGATCCTTGATCTTTGATGCTTTACCTTACACATCTTTTCAAAATCGGCGACGTGAAGATATGTCTTGGATTCTTTTTGGTATTTCTTAGGAAGTATCCTCGAATTTTGATATTTAACCGTTTTGCATTGTGGTATCTTTGTATGATCACTAATTAAAGAATATCCTTATTGGTCTTTGTTTTGGTTGGAGTTAAGTGTTATCCCTAATCTCTAATCCTCAACCTTTTTAAACTGCATTATTTAATGGGATTGCGAGTTCATTTTTTCCTTATTTGTTTTCTTTGAGGCACAAGTTAAGCATTATGTCCAATCCCTAACTCTTGATGTTTGACCATTTTACACTACATTATCTTGCAGGATTGCAAGTTTGGGCATACCCTTATTGGTCTACTTTTTGGTATGAGTTAGATAGTATCCTTGACTCTCACATTTTGACATTGCATTATCTTTGTAGAATTGTGAGTTTGAGCATACCCTTATTTTTGGTATGGATTAAGAATTATCCCCAATCCAAAATTTATGATGTTTTACTGTATACATATTTTTAGAGTAAGATATGTAGATATATCCTTATTTTTTTAATTATGGGTATTGGTTAAGAGGTAGTCTTGATGCTCGAACCTCGATGCTTTCTAGTGTTTTACCTCTTTGGGTATGTGAGTCAATCTTATTGTAATAAGTTTTCTTTTTAGTAAATTGGATAATAACACTTAGTAGAATAATTTGAGTTATGTTATTAGGCATTAAAATCTTGGGATACTCAATAGTTTAGGTATGTATCATGTCAGGAACTCGAAGCCCAATTCCCTATTTATTTTGCACCAAGAAGTTTATATTGGTGTTGTTAAAATTGTTTGGTATAATCATATTTGCATCATTAATAAGTTTATTTACTATTATAACTCAACCAAGTTATTTCTATTTTAATAAATTGTATATATTAATTATGGATTTGCAAATTGATTTTTCATACATCTGAAAAAGTTGAAAATTTGTATTTAATGAATTTTATGTTTGCTTGGTAGTATATATGTAGGAGAACAACCAAAGAAAGATATGATGTATGAATACAATGGATATCATCCTACTTCAAATGTGTTCTCCCCTTGGGACGACATTGGAGACACTAACTTGGGACATGTGAATGTCTAAAATTTCTTGCAACATGTGCATTATGAAGGAGATATAACTTTTGAGGCCTAGTGAATGGATATATCTGACTTGGTTCATGCTATTATATTTCTAGCTTTCCTCTAGTCCGTTGAGTTATTTTTGGCATATTCTTAAAGATATGGCCAAAAGTAAAGAAATGTGTTTGGACCTATTGGGAAAATTATGTTGGATATTAACTCATAAATGATTGAGAGAGTGTTTGGGTTTCTCACCTACAATTAGTATGACAAGATCAATATGAAGGAGACATTAAAATACTATGAAGGAAATACCAAATTAGTTACCAAATTTATGAATGACAACTTATTGTTGCAAATAAGACAATTAACAAAAATGATGGAAAAGGTCCTACAAAAGAGTGATTAAAATAACATGATAAGGATTCCATCACTCTTCTAAGTAGATTCTTTGGCCTACCCAATACTATAGATTTCTATTCTTGGTTGTAGTTATTTATCCTCTCTATTATAGACTTAAAGAGGATTGACTAGGAAATCCTCATTAGTGACACACTACATGAGAAATTGAAAGATGTTTTGGAATTAACTAGGTTTCATGTGAATTCATATTTCATATATTTGGTGGCCTTCTAAGCCAAATTTATAGGATTGATACAAGTAGACACATTGTAAGTGAGAGAGACCAAGGTATATGATTATTATACTTGGCTTTAGTTGAAGGAAATTTGAAGGCACTACAATAAGGTCAATGATGCATTTGTATATGTCATTATTAGGTGCCTAGAAAATGATTATGAAAAGAGGTTGTCTTTGGAGAAAATATAGGAAATGGCTAATTTGGGGAGTTGGTTCATCTAATTCAAGACCTTCTCATACATTAAGGATGGTGGCTTCCACAAGGCACCATGTACATTCTCAAGATACCCTAGTGAAAATGCCATTTGTTGAAGATATGTAGATAGGACATAGAGATTCATAAGCTTATTTCTAGTAAAAAAAATAAGGCAACGATTGCATTTCCCATCAAGGTGGGGGCATATTATTTCTAAAACATGCAACATTCCAAGGTAGCTAAGAATAAAATAGAAAATTCAATAATGGAACTACATGAAATAAGGGATAGATTTGATCCCATTGGCAATATTGGGCCATTGATTTACTTCTTATTCATTTGTGGTTAGTGTGTGCAACCTTGGAAAAAAAGGAATATATAACAACCTAAAGCTTAAAGATCTCCTCATAGGTCGATTCAAGTATATAAAAAAATGGTATATATTTAGTTGAACTAAAAAGGGATTCAATGAACATAACTAATATAGTTAAAAAATAAATTCCCCAAATTCACAAAATGCTTTGAAATTATTGGACTCCCTTACATTATTTATAATCCAACATCTCTATTGAGAAATAAATGAGGCTAATTATACCATAAATAATTTGGAGGATTGTATTATAAATGATAAAGTAAAGGCCTAGATAAACTTGGAATAAATTCAACTCAATGATTTTAAAGCATGCTACCATCAAGAAGATGAGTCTAGATTTTCTAGTAACTTTTCTAACCTTCCTTCATTATTATAATTATGACTTCCACATTTGATTACCTTGGGTCATGATTAAAAAAATTGGTGGTTGGCTCAAATAAATGATGGAATAACCTCCACTAATGAAAAGGGATGAGAATAAGGTTGAAGTAGTAGTAGGTGATGAGGAGAAGGCCATGCGAAACACATGAATGGTCTATTAATATGAATAAATAGTGGCTAAATCACACCTCTTCTCTAATTGACCTAGTCATTTTCTTTGAGTGATAAAAATGGTTTTGAACATATGTTTATGGTGCATGTCTTGAAGATGGTTCTTAGTGAGGAGTTCATGTAGATAGAGTTCACCATTACCATATGAAAATTTTAATATAGCCTCAAAGTTTATGGAAGTTTTGATCAATATGGGAGAAGAGATCAATGAAGTGAGAACTCTATCAAAGACGTTCATTATGAGGGGTTTTTAGGTTGCTTAAAAGAAGCATTGATTAGAGTCATTCCAAAGAAGATATTATTGCTCCCAGTATGTATATATTCTCAAGAATGGTAAATGTTCTCAATAGGCTCATGGTTCCCTTAATATATCAAGCAATTTATTAGAGAAGGAAATGAAGAACACAACCATGAAGGCAATTACACTTTTGGAGTTTGCGGTAGGTATAGTGAACTTAGAGGAAATTGACCAAATATTTACTTTCAAATATGATAAATATTTTGAGGAAGAGTAAGTTGGTTCTTATGTAGTATTGTGGTAAAGGGACTAAAACTATACTAAGCTAGTAAATATAATAGAATGTAGGACTTATTTTGAAGTCTATCTTTTATAATGGAGTGATATAAAGTCTAAGGCAACATGAGTATAGATGCAAATACATTAGTATGGTTTGTATTTTTTTTTTTGGCTATTTAGAAATGATTACTAGGTCTTTCAAAGTTATGGGATGAATTCTATTTTGGTTTGCACCCTTTTAATTGGGTTGACATAAAAAGTATATTGTTTATATTTTCTTAATTGATTATACAAAGGATGTGGTCCCGAAGACCACAACTATTAAATAAAAAATAATAATTAAATTATTAGTTTCTAAAATATTTTAATGCATGCCATTCTCCTTTGCCATCCTCAAATTTTATTGCATATTCTTCTTGTCCCCACATCCTCTATTTCTAAACTTCAAAAAAATTAGTTTATATAAGTACAACTTATGTACTTAGTAATAAACAAAATACTTATATTTATGGCTTTAGTACCATTAAGAGAAACTTATAATTATTAGAATATTTCACTTGTTTAATATTTAATATTATTCCAATCAATCTTAGGGGATATCGGTTCAATCCATTTGAGATACTAAATATTACATGAATGTAAAAGAAATGCTTCTATAATATTATAAAAGGTTCTATATATGACACCACACTATAATAATAAGGAAACAATTATTTAGTAGATGGTTATATAGCAATGATAAATTCATTAAGAGTAACATTAGTTTTGGATCTAAGCATTACATTAATAATAATGATAATGATTCAAAAATTAAGGATGGAACTAAAAACATTTAGTGAGAGTTGTTAACACTATAAAATAAATTATTATTGAAGATATTTATAATGGTTTTTAATGAAAGAATGTGGTTTTAGTAGTTTTTGAATCAAACATGAAACATAAGAATATAGATTTTCTAAAGCAAATTAACTCTCATGAAATATAGAAATTAAAAAAAAAAACTCTTATATGTGTTTAAAGGGGCTAATATTATAATATTAGTTGTTGAGAAGATAAAAATATGTATAACTAAAGTGGAGAGATTGAATATGGGTTGGGAGAGATCATCTCAATTAATATATAAACTCGCAACTAAAAGTATAATAACATAATAATTACATTTATGGTTAGTCATATGAACAAATAATTACATTAGTTGTTGAGAAGATAAAAATATGTATAATTAAAGTGGAAGAATTGAATATGGGTTGGGAGGGATCATCTCAATTAATATATAAATTTGCAACTAAAAGTATAATAAAATAATAATTACATTTATGGTTAATGATATGAACAAATATTTGAGATGAGAATCAATAAAATTACTTTTAGACTTAGAATTGATTCTCAATAACATTATGGAAAATGTGGCTTAGATATATAATAAGATAATAATTACATTTATGGTTAATATTATAATATTAGTTGTTGAGAAGATAAAAATATGTATAACTAAAATGGAGAAATTGAGTATGGGTTGGGAGGGATAATCTAAATTAATATATAAACTCACAACTAAAAGTATAATAACATAATAATTACATTTATGGTTAATCATATGAACAAATATTTGAAATGAGAATCAATAAAATTACTTTTAGACTTAGAATTGATTCTCAATAACATTATGACAATTGTGGCTAGATATATGAGATAATCGTTGAGCTATTTTAACATAATGATTTGATGAAAAGCAGAATACAAACAAGTTTGTCATATATTGATACCCAAAATCATGACAACATAATGGAATAGATAAACGTGCTATGTTAAAGTGTAGTTATGGTGACTAATAGTAGGATAGTGAAAATTAAACTATTTTTAGAGCAATGATTCCTTTGACATGTTTAATCAACAATCACAAGGAATCAATTATAGGAAATATCTATAATCTTTAATGTAAATGATAAAAGAAAGGGAAGGTTGTCAATCAACATTATATAAGTGCTTTGGTGGATATGACAATTTCTTCAATGAAATTTAATGTCATTAAGCTTCCTTTGAATAACTTATACAAATTAATTTAAAATTATTTTTTCATTTCATAATTCATTCAGACTTATCTACTTCCATATTATACTTATTTTTATATAGCAAGACACTAATAAAACAATGTTTGATCTTAATAGTAGATGGGACAACAAACATTATAGATATGCTATTAGAGGATGGGACAACAAACTACCAGTCTTGACCAATTAAAAGTTCTAAGATGGAACGAAAAACATTATAGATATGGTACTAGAGGATGGGACAACAAACTATCAGCCTTGACTGGTTAAAAGCTCTAAGATGGAACAACAAACATTATAGATATGGTACTAGAGGATGGGACAACAAACTGCTAGCTTGACTTGTTAAAGTTCTAAGATGGTACAACAAGCTACCAATCCTGACCAGTCAAAAGTTCTAAGATGGAACAGTAAACATTATGGATATGCTACTAGAGGATGGGAAAACAAACTACCAGTCTTGACTAGTTAAAAGTTCTAAGTTGGAACAATAAGCTACCAATCTTGACCGGTTAAAAGTTCTCATGATTAAAATAAAAGAAAAAAAATATACAGATTGATATATTTTTAATGAAGCTTCCATGAACTAACACAAACACAACTATTATTCAGTGGGGGAATATTTACAATTGTGGACATCAAATCTGCAAATGGTCAGAAATATTAACATAATAATACCATGCTTTAGTCATTTCAAACACATTAAATTTAATATCCTAATGAAATACTTAACCATGTTAGAATATGCAAAACTAAATAGAATAAGAATAATTGATTGCAAGCATACACAAACATGATCAAAACTTTATTCCATAGTGGATTGGTGTCACATGTGCTAGTGACCCTTTCCCAAATCCTTGATCAAAGCTCAAGATGATGTAAATGCAATGGAAATGATGAGCAAGATGAGTTCTCAAATTAAGAGAGTAACCTTGCATAAAAGTTGTGGATGATTTGCTCAAAGATGAAGCTTGTATTTAAATATTTTTCAAATGCTGAGTGTTGAAGAGGGACCAATGTGGGACTAAGATCAAGGCAATAAGATAAGGACACTTGTCATCATGTGAGTGGTTGATGCATGTGCAAGATTTGGGAAGAGTGCCCATGAGAGGGAAAATTTGAATTCAAATTTGCAATGAATGCTGAGTTTGACCTTTGGAAGGGGACATGTAAGAGACATGTAAGGCCTTATAAATGCTCTGTTGGGTGTACATGTCCACTTGGGGGGAGATTCAAACTTGGAGAATATTCTTCTTTTATGCCAAGTTGAAAATAAAGATTTTGATAAATCAACTAAATGCAATTTCATGCGCAAGTGGCCAAATCTAGAGAATGCAAGTGGGTGAGATTAGCATTAGATCATGATTAATTAGCTAGGATGATGATTAGGATGTTTTGACCTTTTTGAGATAAATACTTGATTTATTTAAATCAGAAAAGGATGGAAATGACTTTGGATTTAATTAAATAAAAGGCTTGATTTATTTAATTAAAATGAGGGTGATGGGATCAAGTTAATTTTTTTGATTTAAGCTAATGACTTTAGGAGATTGATGAATAAACTTGATTTATTTATTTGATGAGAGAATGTGATGGACATCAAATCTGCAAATGGTCTGAAATATTAACATAATAATATCATGCTTTAGTCATTTCAAACACATTAAATTTAATATCCCTATGAAATACTTAACCATGTTAGAATATGCAAAACTAAATAGAATAAGAATAATTGATTGCAAGCATACACAAACATGATCAAAACTTTATTCCATAGTGGATTGGTGTCACATGTGCTAGTGACCCTTTCCCAATCCTTGATCAATAGCTAAAATGATGAAATTCAAATGGAGATGATGAGCAAGATGAGCTCTCAAATTAAGAGAGTAACCTTGCATAAAAGTTGTGGATGATTTGCTCAAAGATGAAGCTTGTATTTAAAGATTTTTCAAATGCTGAGTGTTGAAGAGGGACCAATGTGGGACTAAGATCAAGGCAATAATATAAGGACACTTGTCATCATGTGAGTGGTTGATGCATGTGCAAGATTTGGGAAGAGTGCCCATGAGAGGGAAAATTTGAATTCAAATTTGCAATGAATGCTGAGTTTGACCTTCGGAAGGGGACATGTAAGAGACATGTAAGGACTCATAAATGCTCTGTTGGGTGTACATGTCCACTTGGGGGGAGATTCAAACTTGGAGAATATTCTTCCTTTATGACAAGTTGAAAATAAAGATTTTGATAAATCAACTAAATGCAATTTCATGTGCAAGTGGCCAAATCTAGAGAATGCAAGTGGGTGAGATTAGCATTAGATCGGGATTAATTAGCTAGGATGATGATTAGGATGTTTTGAAATTTTTGAGATAAATACTTTATTTATTTAAATAAAAAAAGGATGGAAATGACTTTGGATTTAATTAAATAAAAGTCTTGATTTATTTAATTAAAATGAGGGTGATGGGATCAAGTTAATTTTTTTGATTTAAGCTGATGACTTTAGGAGATTGATGAATAAACTTGATTTATTTATTTGATGAGCGAATGTGATGCATAATGTCAATTTGACGTGTCTACAGCTATAAATTCCCAAATTGCACACCTAGGCCAATCTCCATTTTTATGTATTGTCCTTGTCATGTTAGGATTGTACTGTTTTATTGATGTTTTGTGAAGTTCTAGGACTTGGAAAATATTTTGATGAGAGAGCCTTGGTGAGAAAATAAAATACATTCAAATAAATGAAGATCTAGAAAAATGGAATTTCATGGTGGGTAGTCAGTGGGAAAATGTAACGTACATGAAGATTATCTATGGTCAATCAGAAATTTCATCATGTTTCAAAATGATTGATTGATACCTAAACATCATGTTCGCAGGTGATTGAAGGCCTGGCAGATAGAAAGTATGCAAAGAATGTTTAAAAGGACGTGGGGTTGTCAAATAAGATTCCACATCTACTCGTTTCAACTTGGTAGATGAGACAATCCAATTATATACAAAGAAAGGCATAATTGTTTCTTTTTCTCAATCAACCTCACTTCGAAACTAAAATGCTAGGAAAAAGTAGTATTCCTCATTGTAAGTCATTTTTGCTGATTTTGAGTTAATTAATAAATATAGTTAAATGTGTATTTTAGGGGTTGGATAGACAATAGTAGTTTTTCTTCCATCAATGCCAACTTTATAGAATTAACAATCATGAGAATGGACGTCATTGTGTTCTTTCTTGTTTGAAGATGGTATGTTATCTTATATTCATATTCAAAAGATGCTTGTTTTTATGACTCAAGTGAGGAGGATAGAACATTCTAAAAAAAAAAAACCAAAAATACTCATGGTTATGAAATGTTTCTTTATAAAGAAATGATGCCCCAATTCATCAAGCTTCTTGATTGGTAAATCTATATTTTTTCTTAGAAATCAAATTAGAAACCAAGAAATTTAGCTTGAAGATAAGAATAATCATGAAAGAGTTATATTGGATACATTGCACAAAGTGGGGAATATAATATCAAAGGTAATATAGATTCATATAATTTGAGACAAATCATTAAATGATGAGATCATATAGATGAAATAATTGACTGGTCAATGGGAGTCATCTTTTCTATAATAGTCAGTCGTAAGCATTCATGCTTCTTATGTTCATCATTTTTATTTGCTTATATATAGACTATTAACATGTTTCTCTCTAAAAGAAGATCAAGCAAAATGTATGAAGAGTCACATCACTTTTGATATTAAAAAGAATAACAAAATAAATTTGTTCATACAATATAGAGGAACATTATGATATTAAAATGTGAATCTTATTCAATGACAAGTTTTGAAAATGAAGCAATATCAAATGTTGCTTATGTTATGAAAGGAAAAGTTGTCTTCATTGTTATTCAATGTAATTATAGAAGTTGTTTAGTTGCTAATGTGATTGCAATAAAAAATAATGTTGGGTCTAATAGGGTTCTTATAGCGAGGTAGCGAGAACTCTTAACAAGTTGTTAGTAATATAGAAAGAGAGTTTGAAATAATCTTAGTGATACAATGTGTGCAAAAGGATGATGGAGCTAATTTGTAGGAAATAGTATTAGGGAATGTTTCATATATCCTAATTAAAATCACCAACGGCATCAATAGAAAAAATAATCTTGTTGTTTCATGTACAAGAAAACATAACAAAAGAAAGAGGAAACATGCTATTCTGGATGATGATTAAGAAATCAAAAAGAAAACCTAGTTAAGGAGATATATAGAGGGTGATAGGATATGAACAATATATTGTATGAAAAGTGGAAAAAGTAGTGATTAGAGAATGCCTCAAATTTTATAAATTCTACATGCTTAATATGTTATTGCATAATAACTTTGACAATGTGAATCTAAGAATCTTTGAGCAACTTTGAAAATATTTTTCATCATGTCTATGAATTAAATAACATAAAATTTATACACTTTTACACCAAAGTATGTTAACGCATAAGTATTTTCAATTTACTTACCTCCAAGAAGATCAAGGAAGAAGGATTAGCAATTTGTGATCTAGCAAGGAATGAGCTAGGAGAAAATATTTGTTTCCAATTACTGATGAAGTAGACGGGAACAATAAGAACCCATTTGATAGGTTGGGTCACCCATGTGTTGAAGAATGCATATCCATAACCATGTGGTAGATATAAATGTATATGCATCAATACAAAAAGATATCCTATTATGGGTGGGGTAACACCTTAGCTTGGGGATGCTTATAAATACCCTTGAATGATCATTAATGCGGAGATGAGGTATAATTAACACACTCGATGCCATATATTAGAGAAAAATTCCCACTGAATTCAATAAGGATAATAAATAAAATAAGAGCTATATTAATTTTAATAGAGTAATGAAACTATTTAGAAATCAAGAATGGAAGAAGAAAAGAAACACAACATATAACACATAATATTCCCTTCAAATCATCATAAGAGAAAACCCTAGCCTCCAAATCACATACCCGATTAATTAGTTCTCAAAATGGTTATGATACACTCATAGATCCTTAGAACTTCATAAGATATTATAATGTGCATCCCAAACCCTCAATATATAACCAAGGAAACCCAATAAATTGTCAATGATTTATTAAAACCATGAACCTATACCAAGTCAAGGTGGTCCACATCCAATCCATGCATCCATCTCAAAAAGTAGTCCTTTGAGAATAGAATATAAGTATTGATTTGATCATTTAACCCTTATGAACAAGGGGGTCCTTGATGTCATTCTAGAGTACTCCAAGATATCACAATAATTACACTTACAAACCTCTTAAATGACTATATCTACTTGGTCAAAGATGCTAGTCATAGTGAAACTAGTAAATCCCATTCAACGACTTCTTATAGCCATCATAAGACCAACGACACATGTTGAAGAGGGACAACAATACAATCTTACTATTGTATCCAAGTGGGACACATTTTTCTGTGTGGTCAAACTATTTACAATATTATAAAAAATTAAATAATTCATCTATAATTTTGACTTACAACATGTATACCACCCAATCATGTAGTCCTAACTTCAACTTGTATATATTGAGATAATCATAAGGGGTTTCAACAAAGTGAACTAAATTCTGGGATGATGTTGATATCCATTTTGCACTAATTGGACTTCTCTATGTTCATAGGATTTATCAATGCATCTATAATGTTCATAGAAATATCCACCTTATTGACCATAACCCTCTTGTTATCCACCATTTAATGAACAAAGTAATACTACATATTAGTAATCTTTGTCTACACATGAAACATATGATTCTTTGCTAAGATAATAAAAAATTGATAGTCACACCAAATCAACACTATATATAGGCTCAATAAAAAATCTAAACATTATATTTTAGAGCCGCATTGCTTCCTTACATGCATAAGTGACTATTGTGTAATTTTTCTTTGTAGTAAAATAAAAAATACAACCTCTCTTTCTCATCCAACTAATCACACCATCAAACATAGTAAATACACACCCACTAGTAGAACTATCACAATCCACATATCCCACTTAGTTAGAATCCACAAATCCTTATATATTCATTGTCTTTCTCAAGTTTATAGCTCCCTAGTACAAAATATAATACTCAAATGTGTCTCAAATATACCTAGAGACCCTCTTCACTACAATCCAATTCTCCTTGCTTGAACTGGATAGATACCTTCTTGGGACTTCCACTACTTGGGAAATGACAAATTTAGTACAAAAAATAACATACTTAAGACTACCAAATACATTGGAATATGGGTTGTGGATCATGTCCTCTATTTGATCTAGTATGGGAAAATACTCAAATAAAATAATTATTCCTATAATAATGAGAACACTCACTCTTGGAAATCCTGCATCTTGAACCATTATAAAATAGAGTTAATATATGTTCTTTGTCTAAACTTTGTGTTGATGGTCCAAGTGGCACAACAACATGAAAACAAAATATTGCTATTCTGTTTCTCCTGAAAGAGAAAGAATAACACATGGATATCTTAACTCCCAAGGTCTTTGTAATCGGTTCTCGACTGTGCTGATTTCACTCAATGGTTGATGTGAACTATAATGTTCAAGGGGCCTGTTGGTGTTGAGCTTGTGGATTATTCTAAGATCAAGCATAAATTCAAACCTACTTTAACTGGGTTTTTTTTTAAAGAAACGGAAAAAAAAAGATAGATCAAATTTTTGGAACCGAAGAGAATGATGGTTCATCCAGCTAAACCAGACTTGCTACCTTTCGAGGAATCCTAACTACAACTACAGAACAAAATTAACTTGTGATTAACACACAGTTTCATTCATTCCCAGTGCTAACTTCAACAACAGACTGCAGATCACTATTTTAAATAAAACACAAAATAAGATTTCATTCCTTCAAAGCTTTCAAATCAAATCATTAACCAAGATAAATACCATTCACGAACACAACATGAAGTAGATTTGAATCTGGTTGCTTCTATTGTTAGTGAAACAGATAAGCAACATTTACAACTCTGGCATAGTCACTAATGTACAGAAAACCTATGTCTTCAGATTGCTTCCATCTATACTAAGAGAACCAGAAGGATACATTATTGCCTTCTATCGAATCTAACTCCTACTCTATTGCTACTCTTAATTTTCTCTATTGCTACTAGTTTTTTTGAAAAATCTCCCTCTATCTATATGCATTCTAAAACTGCTAAAACCTTCTCCTCTCCCTTTCAAAATCCTTTACAAAGAGGCAAAAATTCCATATATACAGAATGTACCAAAAGGAATGCGCTGGCCCCTATTTTTAGGGTTCACAAAATATCCGCCAGCTTCAGAAGGGTCGGCCCTCATATCTTTTGAATAAGTTGATTTTGCATTAAATGTGTATCCTTGCTATCCATGTTGGTGAAGGATTGTTCTGGGGATGATCTCAAATCTTTTGCAGCTATAGCATTTACTTCTGGTCCCCGTGTCCATCTTCGAACTTCCTTGAGGGGCTGCCTTGAATGCTCTAAAGTATTACCATTAATACTGATCTGCCCTTTTTCCAGTAGACCTCACAGCTGTCTTTGAGACTGACGACTTCTTCTTCCTTTTGGGTTTCATCCTATTTGAGATCTTTCTGCACGTTGACCATCTCTAGAAGCAGCATCAGACCTCCCTTTAGATCTGAACACCATCGTTCTTGAGTTCATCCATCACTTTTGATCTTAGAATGAGTCCATGTCATTTGCATTCTGTTGATCCTTTTCATAGAGGTAGTCAATCAGTCAATGGTTCATCTTTAGTTCCTTTTGATTGGGTGAACACACTCGACGTGAGATTCCCAGGTAGTCAACAGTCATTCAGAATGAATGGCATGTCGTTGATACACCATCGGTGTCTCCCCGATGCGATTACATTCTACAACAGTTATCGGCATGACCTCGAACTATCAGTGAGACCTCATATTGGGCTGCAGGAGCTACATTGATATCCACGGCAATCGCCGAGACAATCGCCATCAGCCAGACATCATAGTGAGTCTAAAACATTCGGCCAGGAGTCTCCCTGATTTCCATCTTGTTAACAAACGTCGGTGAGACATTACCAGGTCAGCAAGACGTTACCCCGAACTCACTCCACCTTGAAGAGACCATCGCACTCGGGAAGATATCTCCCTGAGCCCTAATCATTTGCTCGGAATCTCCACGAGCTCATTCTTATTCCCTGAGCTCGAGCTCCTTTTATTTCAAAAAGACTCCTTCAGTCGGTAGGACGTTATGACAAGCTTCAAACACTACACCGAAGGGAGAAAACATGTCGGTGAGACTACCGGTAGTCAAAAAGATACCATGCTGAGTTCTTCCATTCCCCTTGAGCCAACTCCTTTCTTTCGGTGAGACTCCTACTGGGTCGATGAGACCTTACGCCGATATCACAATTTTTCGCAAAGACTTCACTCGGGACCACCATTTCATTTCGGCAAGACCATCGGGTCGGCAAGACCTTATGCCGAAGGAAAAAACACTACACCGAAGGAAGAATCCATCGGCGTGACTAACAACCATTGGTGAGACCTTTCACCGAAGACACCCCCTTTTCGCCGAGACTCTTTGTAGTCGTCCAGACATCATAGCGAAGGGAGAACCCTTCGGTGAGACCTTTACCATTCGGCCAGACTTTATGGTGAATACATCTTTCTCCCCGAAGGCACAACCTGTCGGTGAGACATCACTTAGTCACCAGGACTTCATAGTGATGATACCTCTTTTTACCAAGACCTCACCCCGTCGGTGAGACCTTTCAGCAAACACAAACCACTCTTCCCGATGTTGTTTTATTTCGGCAAGAGTTCACCCTGTCGGTGAGACTTTTTCCCTAAGCCATCTCTCCCGGCAAGATCCTTCCAATGACATCCCCATTCTGTTGAGACTTCGACGGATCGGCGAGACCTTATGCTGATATTATCTCATGTTGGTGAGACTCGCTTACTTCGCCGAGACATTACACTGAAGTCACCTCTTTCGCCGAGAGCTCATTTCACTTCGGGGAGACCTTGCTTGGTCGGCGAGACTTCATGCTGACGCTACCCCCCTGTCACTGAGACTTCCATTTGTTGGGAAGACTTCTCCTCGATGAAGACCCCCTCTCGCCGAGAATTCATTTCGATCGGTGAGACACATAGAAACCCATAGTGACCGAAATTTCTCGGCGACCCTGTGGATTTCAAATGAACAGAACCAAACTACAAGTCAACAAGAAAATAGGAGGGTCTCGGTGAATTTTTCCTTGAGAAGTTTTATACTGAATGGGACTGAGGCATGCTTTCCAGCTGACTTCCTTGAGAGATATCTTCAGATGAATAATTCAATCCTGCAAAATAATTGCCTCCATTAGTTCTCAAAAGAAAATAAAATAAATTATAATAAAATACACTATTGCTTATGATTATTTCATTCAATTTTAGCAAGAAGAAACCAACTCAAGCTGAGACAAAACCAAAATCTGATAAAACAAAATACAGACCTAGGAGGAAAACGAAAGAAATTCCCAAGACCAAAGCAAATAACTGAAGGCAATGAGAACAAAAGAAAAAGGGGGGACCCATTTTGTTCCAGAATAAAATGGGGTGGTTATGCAAGGCATAACAAATGGTGACTCAGCTAGGGAAATGGTTTAGCCATTTTCAAGAAACTGAAAGATTTAGTTACCTAGAACTCTTGGTTTATGAACATCACAACTCTAGTTGGGTTAGTTTTAACAACCAAGGCTGAGCTAGAATATCAAATGTAAATAAACAATGGCTACCCTGAATCTATGTGTGTGCTTGATTGTGCATCACTCTTTTATAAAGTTTTCCTCATCTTTTGAACAACAATGTGCAAGATTTGAACTACACGAGTTGATTCGTTTTAGCTATCGTGCAATGATATCTTGGGCATTGCTCCGCTGCCAGTCAGATGTTCATAGCCCTGATGGAGATACCTCTAGTTTTCTCACAACATTGCTCTACTGCCAGCCAGGCGTCCATAGCCCCGGTAGAGATACTGGAATCACCCATTCATAGTGAGTCCTCTTTTCTTCTAGATAATTCTATTTCCTTTTTTCCTTTCTCTTTTTCTTGGAGTTTTAGATATTTCATTCAATTTTTTTTTCTCAATATGTTAGATGTTAGACATCTGTTCTGGGTTGAAGACTACCATGGACCTCATAACAACACTTGGGAGATCAGATTTTTCACTCAAATCTTACAACACTATCATCCTAGGACAAATATACCATTACAAAGGGAGATGATCTTGATGATTTGTGACAGATTCAAAGGTAATTAATGAAGATTGTTTACTTTGCGCCTTGTTTTAAAGACTTTCCACAACTCTCATTGACAATGAGCATAAAACAATGAGCCTAGGAAAAAATCACCCAATCAGTAGACCTAAAAATATCTAAACTACTTCCGTCCTAATAACCAAAGCATACTTTAGATAACAACCCACTATTTAAAGATGGAAAGAAAAAAGAAACCCCAAAGAACAAAACAAAACATACACCAAACAACAAAGGAAATGAAAGGACAAAAAGAAAGAACGAGCAGACAAAAAACAAAAACTATTTACAAATAGAAAAGCAAATTATTTACATAAAGATCAACAAACTACTTACATGCAGAACAGAAAATTAGCAAGCCATATGACTCGAAATAATGCTTAAGAAACTTCCCATTGATAGGCAAAGGAACAGGTTCTCCAGTTAAACTACTCAATTGGAAAGCATTTTCTCCTAGGATCTCAACAATTTGATAGGGACCCAACTAGAGCTTATCGAATTTCTGATGACTTCCCTTCTTTTCACTAGCTTTATCCCATAACAACACAAGGTTTGATATCCTGAAAGCCTTGATTTTGGCTCTTTTTTCAAACCAACGTTTGAAAATAGCTTGATGTCTAAAGAATTGCTGCAAGGCGGCATCTCTCTACTCTTCTAATTTCAACAAGGCAACTAATCTTACCTCTATCCTATCATCACTAGAGTAGAATTTCTGCATGAACTCAAGGATAGGTATTTACAAATGAATAGGGAACATAGGATCTTGGCCATACACTAGTTTGAATGGTGAGGTATTTAAAGCAGCCTTAATCCTAGTCCTGTCTTCCCATAACACAAATCTTAGCTAGGTGTGCTAGTCCCTAGGGTTGTTCTTTAACAGTTTTTTAATTACCCCTAAGAGATTCTTATTGGTTGATTCTGCAACTCCATTTCCTTGTGGGTAATAGTTTGAAGAATATTTCAAGACAATTTTGTGATCATAAGCCCATGAAATGAACTCAGTAGAAGAAAAGGAAGAGCCATTGTCACATACCAAAGCAAAGGGTGCCCCAAACCTGGTTGTGATGCATTCGGTGAGGAACTTGATCACTACCTATGTTGTGTTGTTCTTGCAAGGTATAGCCTCTGTCCATCTTGTGCAGTAATCAGTGGCGGTCAAAAAAAATTTGTGTCTTGTAGAAGAATTTGGGTTAATTACCCCGATAAAGTCCAGCGCCCATTGGGAAAATGGTCTTACCTCATAGATAGGCTGTAATGGCATGGTTGAATGGCATTCTTTTGATGTAGAAATCTGACATATGTGACATGTTCTTGTATGCTGATGGGAATATTTGAACACACACAACTAGTAATAACTAGATCTAAGGATCTAGTGTGCCAATGAGTCTGCAGAACCATGACCTGTGTCGTGTTTCCCATGGAATTCAGTGATCACGTGTTTAGCCTCTTGTTGATCAAGGCATCGTAGGTACACTCCCTCAAAATTCTTCCTGTATAGTAATCCTCCTTTGAGCATATAATGGGAGCTCTTCATTCACAATGCTCTCCTTTGAGTGGTGTTCATTCCCTCTGGAAATCGATTGTTGAGGATGAAATAGATGATATCAACATACCAAGGGTCGTTGGAAAAGGACTGAGTTATGTATTGCTGGCAAATAATGTTCTCACCAGCATTCACCATGGATTTAGACAGGCCTATGCCTCTGACAAGTTTCATAGGGCATATCTCTAGATCGAACTCTTGCAAAATGGCCATCCATTTCCCTCTTCTTTCTCCCAGCTCACTCTGCATAAGTAGAGACTTCACAATAGTGTCAGGAACTACAACAATGATTTGGCTTCAGAGAATGTAGTGCCTGAACTTTTTGACAACTCTGACCAACACAAAATATTGTTTCTCAAGAGGCTGGTATTTGATCTTAGCATTCTTAAACGAAGAGCTCATGAAGGCGATTGGCCTCTCCTCTCCCTCTTCTCCTCATTGAGTTAGGACAGCTACACAAGAATGTTTAGAGGAAAAAGAGTAAATATAGAACGGCCTCAAGTAGTCAGGGTTGTTGAGGACTAGCGCTTCTGAAATGGATCACTTGACCTATGAAAATGCGGCCTTCACCTCATTATTCCACTCTATCTTGGCGTCTTTCTTCATCATTTCATTCAGTGGTTTTACGATTTTTGCAAAGCCCGTGATAAAATTTCTCAAAAAGTTGATATTTCTAAAGAAAGATCTCATCTCCTTCTTGCTTCCTGGCCTGGTTATCTTTAGAATGGACTCAACTCAATCTGGATCGATTGATATTCCTCTTTTAGAGATTACGTGTCCCAAAAGCTTCCCTTAAGAAACATCGAACACACACTTTTTAGGATTCAAGGAGAGGCCATACTGGATACATCTTTCAAGAACTTTAGCTAAGTCTGTAGCGTGGTTCAGTCTATCTTTGGAGAATACTGTCAGGTCGTCCATGTAGACGATGATGCATTTTCTAATCAGATCTTTGAATGCCACGTCCATGGCACTTTGAAAGGTTGCTCTAGCGTTTATCAGACCAAATGGCATCCTTCTGTAAGCAAATGTTCCCCATTTGGTAGTGAAGGCTATCTTCATTCTGTCTTCACAATTAACCATCACCCGATTGTATCTAGAATAACCATCCAGGAATGATATCATCTAGGATCCATTAACAGTTTGCAAGACTTTGTCCAGAGAAGGGATTGGGTAGTTGTCCTTTTTTGAAGCTCTATTTAGATTTCTGAAATCTACACATAGCCTAATCTCCCCATTTTTCTTACGGACTGGAACTAGGTTGGCCACCCACGTTGAGTGTCATACATGGAAGATTATTCTTGCAGCAAGCAGTTTCTGAACTTCTTTAAGGATTAGTGGTTCAATAAGGGCATTGACAGGGCATTGTTTTTGTCGAAACGGTTTAGCTTCGGGCTTTAGAGGGATAGTATGAGTCATCACAGAAGCATAAAATGTCTTTAGATCTTCATATCCCCAAGCTATCGCAACAATATCTTTCTTCAGTGCCCTTAGTATATCTTTTATAATTGCTTCAGGGCAAGCTTTCCCTATGTAAATGCTTCTTTTAGGGCCAGAATCAGCTAGGTTAATAGTTTCATATTCGCCTCCTTTATCTTCAACTGATATCTTCTCTCGAGCCCTTGGGTCTGAATCAGAAATTCATTCCAAGGTCACCATTCCCTTGGGAATGCTATTGATTTTTAAATCGAGGACCCCTTCTGCATCACAATATTTAGGGTTCCAATCTCCTTGATCCCTGTTGGACTCATCAATGATTTGTCCTTCAAAAACATCTAAGCTTGCTAGAAAAGCAACAATATATCGATCATCCTCAAAGACTTGAAATTTCCTGACATTATCAAGAACCGCAGGGGTGGAAATCAATTCTACTGAGAATCTCTTAAGCTTGGATCCCTGCATGGGTTCCAGGGTGCTTGCGGCAACAACTAGTGAATCAACTATTTGATTTTCTTCTCTAGGGATTAAGCTAATCCCAAAAGCATCGAAGTCTTCAATTAAGTTCCATACCTGATTTCTATAAGCTGCTAGCCTTCTATTGTGACATGTGTAATTGTTGCACACTTGCTTGATAACTCTTTATGAATCTCCTTTGACCATCAAGGCAGTGACTTTCTTCTCATGTGTGAACATTAGCCCCCGAGTTAGAGTTTCATATTCTACTACGTTATTAGTGCATCCAAAGCGCAACTCGTAAGAAGCAAAGAAAGTTTTCCCTTTCGGGCTGGTTAATTCAATCCCAACATCACAACCTGTTTTGGACTTGGATCCATCAAACGTGAGGGTCCACAGCTGATCATGAGCTGGGGTTGATCCTTTGGAGGTTATTGTGGGAATTTGGATAGGATGAGCCAGAGGTGGGGCTGCTTGATCTTTTGCATCAGATATAGGGGACGCGTGTTCAATAGGTTCCTTAGGTACACTTTCCAATTCCTGCACAGCTATATCATATAATCTTTGGCTATCCTTCTGACAGTCACTTGTATCTTTGGTTAACCCCTTGGGTTTTTGTATACTCGTGAGTGCAAGGGTATCGAACAAACCTTGGGGTTGTTCCTCATAAATATGCTAATTCAGAAATGTGTCTGGGGTAAGTTCAATTTGAGAAGGAACTTCATTTGAAGGTATCTTATCCCTGGTTAACATTACTACATCCTTAGCTTCAAATGAGAAGTGATCTACAATGTTCTTAAGGTGACTTGGGCTAGTTTCCTCAACTTGGGAAACATGATTTAAAATGTTGATGCAGGGTTGGCAGGTCAATTCAGAATTATTTTGGTAGTGTATCCTACACCAATTAGGGAGTAAAATACTTTGCAAATTGATATCTCCCCCTAAGACTAGCTGATCCTGTTGTAGCTTCCTGATCAATGCCTGTTGGTTTTCATTAATCATAGAATCAGGGAACTTTTGTATTGATAGTTCTTTAGGATCAAGAACTAAAAAGGTTAGAATTTCCTCTCTTTTGTAAACCCCTATCTCAGTTTCAAAGTAAGCTACCTCATTGGGACAATCATATTTAGTGATGACATGCTTGAGGCGAGGTTCACTTTCAATCCTAATCTGCATAGAAACTCCCCTCCATGGTAGCCACATATGTGAAAAGTCAAGGGAGAGATATCCCCCTATACTTTTCATAAAATCTTTGCTCAACAACATAACATAAATCTTGGGAATTTCTGCTACTTGAATATCTATGTTGGTTAGGATTCTAGGGTCAGACCCTACTTGCACATGTATGTTTCTCAATTCTCCCACTACATTAACCTCTTTTTTGTCAAGTTGGATGACCTTCTTGTTTGTTTGGATAGGGTTCAATCCCAATTTCTTACATATAGAAAATGGCATAACATTGTCGGAAGCCCCTAAATCTAACAAACAATTATGTAGATTCTTCCCACATATTCTTAAACTCAAAAGAAATGGTGGGGTATTCACCTTGCTTTTGGAAAAAGCTGTGTTCATATCTGTAGCATGTGCCACCTTGTTTTTCCTTTTTGATTTATCAACTTCTTCCAAAGCTTTCAACACTATCTCTCATTGAGTAGGGCACCACTTTAAGATGTCAAAGTAAGATAATGAGGTTTTCTATCTCTGCATCTCAGCAACAATATCAAATTTTGTGTTATAGCTTACATTACTTTTGACAACACCAGGCGAATTACCTTTATTATGGAAGTCAAGTGGACCTTTTGGTGGAGGAGGGTTGTTATCAGCACTTTGATTCGAAGGCACCATGTGATTAGGTGGTGCCGATGTAGTGAACGAACCCTTATTTTGATTTCTCAGAAAGTCTCCTCCCTTTGTCTATAAGGCTTGGGCATCATACAAACCTTCCTCAGGTTCATTCTCACTTTGCATGGGGAATGAAGGTTCTTCCTCGAAGAGGTCATAAGTCATTGTTGTATCTACTGAGCCACCTTCTTTATTTGGATTCGCTTGGAATGTTTGGGCATCTTCTTGTGCCATCTTGACCATCTTTTCCATTTCAGGGAAATTTACCTCAAAATGGGTTGCATTATCATGCAGCCTGCACCAGTTAGTCATAAAATTAAGGTTATCCACATTTGCAGTATGTGACCTTTCCTCATTAGCTTGATAATTATGAGAAACTCCACCATTGTTTGGCCCTGTATTCCATTATCGGTTGTTATTTGGCCTTTGGTTATATCCTCTATTTTGATTTTGATAACCTTGGTTAGGGGAGTTTTGGCCTTGATAACCCCTCTGGTTGTGATTGTTGTTATTATGATAATTACCTTGATTGTTGTTGTTTTGATTAGGGTAGTTACCTTGGTTTTGAGAGGGGTTCAATCTAAGCTGAGCCATGCCATTTGTGACTTGGGACAACATTTTCTTTAAAGTCTCTACCTCATTTGTGAGTTGAAATGTCTTTTCACTTTCAACACTCTTAGCAACAGGTGGCTGACCGACATGACTTGGTGTTCCAGTTTGATTATCATGCCTATGCAGACTATGATGAGCTTGTGATTGTTGAAAGAAGTCAGGAGTTCCATTGGCAAAGAATGGAATAGGAGGTTGAATCTGCAATTCAGACATGGGCCCATAATGGGAAGGAGACATTCCTAGGATAGTATTGAATAAAGGGGTTGTGCTAGGCATCTGATACCCTATTGAGGGAAAATCTCCTCCCAAACTTCCTTGTTGAGAGCTAATTTGTTGTTGTAGCTTGATAGCTAGATGATAGACTTTAGATAGGGAATCAATGTCTGTCGGTTGATAAGTCCTTTGTAGGAACGAGCCAAGTAAAGGGTCTATAACCCTAAAGTATGCTTGAATGGCACTATTCTCAGTAACTAGATAGGGGTCTTGTAGTCTCCTATACATTCGTTGAAACCTGGTATTGAATAAAGGAAAGGATTCACCTAGCTCCTTCCTAATGGTAGCGAATTGGTGGTACAAAAGGGCTGGATCCACATAAACTCTGAACTGATTGATGAAAGTATTCTCCAAGTGTGTCCAGGTTAGAATGGAACCTTGCAAAAGATTAAGATACCAGTTGTATGCCATATCTCCTAAGGAATAAGGGAACAACCTACAAACTACATCATGGTGAGCTATCTGAGCTCTGGTACAAGCATCCTTAAAAGCTTGTATGTGCTCTTCAACACTCCTTGATTTTCCATGAATGTATTTAGGAAAAAAATTATCAGGATTCTTAGGCATATCATGAAAACCTCTGGGAATAGTACCCAATGGTGAGGGATTATTTTGAAAAAATTCCATTGGTAGTGGTGGTGGTGGTTGAGCCAGCTCTGATGGCAGTTGAGATGGATTCAGTGGTGGATTGATGGGTACCCATTGGGGTATAGGTGAAAATCCTAGTGGAGTGAGCGGGGCTGACAAGGGTGGTATGATGGTTGAGCCAGTCTTGTGACTCTTGAGTCTTATTGGGGTCTTGAGTTCTATCAAAGGTGGTGGATTTTCAGCTGATCGAAGAACTCTACGAGACCTTTCTGGTGAGAAAAACCCATTATTATCTAGTTTTCTCTTCTAGGCCCTCCTTCTAGTGCCAGTTTATGTTGATGGTCTGAGTGGCACAACAACATGCAAACAAAATATTGCTATTCTATTTCTCTTGAAAGAGAAAGAATAACACATGGATATCTTAACTCCCGAGGTCTTTGTAATCAGTTCTCGATTGTGCTGATTTCACTCAATGGTTGATGTGAACTATAATGTTCAAGGGGCTTGCTGGTGTTGAGCTTGTGGATTGTTCTAAGATCAAGCATAAATTCAAACCTACTTTAACTGGGGTTTTTTTAAAGAAACAGAAAAAAAAGATAGATCAAATATTTGGAACCAAAGACAATGATAGTTCATCCAGCTAAACCAGACTTGCTACCTTTTGAGGAATCCTAACTACAACCACAGAACAAAATTAACTTGTGATTAACACACAATTTCATTCATTCCCAGTGCTAACTTCAACAACAGACTATAGATTACTATTTTAAATAAAACACAAAATAAGATTTCATTCCTTCAAAGCTTTGAAATCAAATGATTAACACAAGATAAATACCATTCAGGAACACAACATGAAGTAGATTTGAATTTGGTTGCTTCTATTGTTAGTGAAATAGATAAGCAACATTTACAACTCTGGCATAGTCACTAGTGTAAAAAAAACCTATGTCTTTAGATTGCTTCCATC